>JAADWT010001234.1:0-10062 GCA_023336285.1 Pythium grandisporangium
CCCCCCCCCCCCCCCAATCTACCAGTGGTTTATTCACACACACCCACCTATTATCCAGCCCACTGAGCTATTGTGTCGCTTGTTCTGGTGCGTCAATGGCACAGCCCAGAAAGCAGCGATACCCACGTGGATGCGCGTTCGGCACGGGCACATTGTTGTGGTACAGCAGATCAAACCCACCGACGCGGCGCTCCGTTCCCTTGCGCTTGCCCTCCACATCCAGCACATCCAGCGTATGCTGCACGACGTTCGCCTTGAGCGCGTAGTCAGCCTCCGAGTCGGCCGTAAGCGAGGGTGACGCGTTCACCTCAATGAGCCAGGGCTTGAGCGCGCTGTCCACGAGCACGTCGTAGCCGTAGAGCTCGAAGCAGTGGCGGTCCTGGATCATCACCTGCTGCACAGCCAACAGCGAGCGCGTGATGAGGTCCTGGATGGCTCGGAACAGCTGGTCCACACGGTCCATGCCGTGCTTGCTCACCAGGAAGAGCTTGAGGTCTCGCAGCGGCCACTTGCACCCCATGCTGTGGTCGTAATCGTCAGCAGTCTTTTGCACGGACGCGTTGGTCAGGTGCATATCTGGGTCCATCCAGAGTCCAAATCAGTCGTTAGTCCACTGAATGACGCGGGAAACCGCATGCAGGAAATCCGACGTACTATTACACAAAGTGCCGGTAGGTTAGGTCAATGGTGGTTAGGCCACGTACAGAGGTTATCCATATCGCTGCGGTCGGACGAGTACCGCGCGTTCGAGAACCGACCAAAACCCGCACGATACAACCAGAAGGTCAACGGCGAGAAGGAAGTCACCAGCACGTAGAGCCGAAGGTCAAACTTCTTGCCCCCGATCGTGTACGGGTCGTCGATATACTTTTGCACAATGTACGTGTCGGCCGTCTTGGCTGCCAGGCCCCCACCGGCGTCTCCCTTCCACGTATGGTCTCGCTTCCAGTCATTTATGTCGCTGAGCTTGTCAAACAGAAAGATTCCCTTGCCCTGTGCCTTGCCCACGGGCTTCATGATCCACCGCCCACCGGGTGCTCGCTTGAAGGCCTCGAGGAACATGCCATACTCGGCAGGCAACACAAACGTGGCGGCCCAGAACGCGCACTGTTCCGCCTCTCGGCGAGACGCCGGCTCAGCGCTGCGCTGTAGTTGCTTGAGCATGCGCTTGAGGTTCTTGGCCAAGAGGTCCTTGCGTGTGAGCTCGTAGTGGTTCTGGAAATGGTTGATGCGCTGGTACTCGTGCAGTGGCGTGAAGGCATCCAGGTGCTCCCGGATCCACCCCACATCGGCCCAGTGCACGACCCAGTCATAGTCGCTCTCAGTCTCCACCCAGTGCGCGCCCTGTTGCTGCAGCACGTCCAGTACCGTGTTACGCAGCGACGTGCGGAACGTGATTACGGCGGCGCCTTGGGTTCTCGCGCTTCCAGGCGGAGTAGATCTACCGGGAAAACACATCCACAAAGCCGACGAGGGCCCAGTACAGGCAACGTCAGCGCGCGTGTATAGCCCATCGCAGTGACTGCATGCATGCAACTTGTTGTGTTAGGGTATTAGCACCTACGCACCCGCGCTCTCGCTCGCGGCGCGCGCTCTCGGGTCGTCGTCGAGGTCCCAGTGACATCTCTCTCTGCCTTGTGTGTGTCTCTCTTCGTCGGTAGAAGGATCGCGCATGGATGGATACATTTGGTGTGTCTACCTAAAATAGATGTGGACCACGCGAGGTCGATCGAACTTTGGGCCGCCGCCGACCACAACGCGCCACAACACGCGATCGGATCGGATAGATTGACCACCATCAGCACCCACCGTCCGACGAGATAAGCGCCATGGCGTCAACTCCAGCTTCCGCCTCGGCTTCTGCGTCTGCGCACAAGTACTCCGTGCTGCTGCCGACCTACAACGAGCGCGAGAACCTGCCGCTCATCGTCTGGCTGCTGGAGAAGACCTTCCGCGAGCAGTACGTATATCCGATAGACCACGACGATGACCGTGTGTGTGTGTGTGTGTTGGTGTGGCGGGTGGTGGCGTCTAACCAGTCCCTTGTTGGTTGGTGGTGGTCACAGCGCACTGGCGTATGAGATCGTGATCGTGGAGGATAACAGCCCCGACGGTACGCTGCAGGTGGCGCGGGAGCTGCAGCAGCTCTACGGCAAGGACCACATCCAGATCCTGCCACGCCAGGGCAAGCTCGGGCTGGGCTCGGCCTATCGCGATGGGCTCGCGCTGGCCACGGGGGACTATATCATCCTCATGGACGCCGATCTCTCCCACCACGTACGTGCGGCCTGCAACCGGCTCCATCCAGTCGAACCTCTTTGTACTGGGCGTCTGGAAGCGAGCTCACCCGTATCGATCTCTTGCCTTTATCTATATACGTGCGTCTAACGACGACAGCCCAAGTTTATCCCAGAGTTTATCAAGTATGTGTGATGCAATGTATCAAGAAGGTAGGAGTACTTGGATCCTCGATGCGCTGACGAGGTCTCTGTTGTTATTGGTGGTGGTGTTGCGGTTGTTGGGTGGGTTGCGATGGCTAGGAGGCAGGCGGAAGGTGACTATGACATCGTCACGGGCACACGCTACATGGGCAGCGGCGGTGTACGTGGCTTTCCTTTCACCCCTCCCTGCTAGTTTCCCTCTCTGTTTTCCCCACTGAGGCCGCCTTCTCTAATGGATCCCTCTATTATTTTCATGAGCAGGTCTACGGCTGGGACCTGCGCCGCAAGCTCACGAGCCGAGTCGCCAACTACCTGGCCACGGTGCTGCTGAACCCACACTGCTCCGACCTCACGGGCAGCTTCCGTCTCTACAAACGCCACGTGATCGTGGACATCATGAACTCGATCCAGGGCCTCGGCTACGTCTTCCAGATGGAGATCCTCGTGCGGGCGCGGCTGCAGCGCTTCTCCATCGCCGAGGTGCCCATCACGTTCGTGGACCGCATTTACGGCGAGTCGAAGCTGGGCGCCGGTGAGATCGTCGCCTATCTTCGAGGCCTCGTGCAGCTCTTCCTCACGACGTAGGCGACCGTATAGCTAGCCAGTCTGGAGCAGTAGCACGAGCCAAGCACGAGCCAAGTGAAGCCAGCCAATCCAGCTCAGAAGAAAAAAAAAGTAAAAGAAAGCGAGCAACTCGAATACTCAATACAAACTATAATACTCTTATCCGCTTGAGCGGGGAGGGTCAAGAAGGTCACGAGGAGGAGATGGAGGTACGCAGGGTTGTCAGGAAAGTTCTAAGCGAGACTGTGGGTGGATGGGTAGGTAGGTGGGTGGGTCGGCAGGTTGCGTGGCCTGTGGACGTTGCCATTCACTCGGTTGCGGTTACGAACTGGGGGCGGATGGGATGAGCGCGCCCAGCACCGCGCGCAAGTGATGGTGATGCGTCAATGGCGGGTTGCGTGGCGTGGCCATGGTGGCGGCGGCGGTGGCATCTTCGTCGTCGCCCACGAGGAACACGAGCACGAGGAACACGATGACCAGCACCACGGGGACCGAGAACATGATGGCGGCCGACTTCCAGCCCGCCAGCTGCTGCTGCGGATCCGAGGCGGAATCCGGTTTGAGCGGACTCACGATACCGGGCAGGCAGCGTGGACGATGACACCGCGAGTGGCGTCGCTCACGCTCACAGCGACGGCGCTCCCGCTCTTGCAGCCAGTATGAACTGGCGTTGCCCTGGTGGTCCTGCATATTGTTGAAAAAATCATCATCGTCGCCAGTGTCGTCGTCATGGGCTGCTCGCGCCGCTGGATGGGATGCGCTGGGGGCCGCCAAGTTGACGGATTGCTGTTGGCTCTGGGGCAATAGATACTGACGTTCCTTGTAGCTCACTGGTGTCTCTGGGCCGACCGAACTGGTGGTACTCAGCAGCATCATCTTGAACGTCTTGGCGCGGCGTGAGCTCAACTCGGTCATCGTCATCGAGTTGCTGCTGCCCTTGGTGCTGTTGCTGCTGCTGCTGTTCTGGTAGCTGCTAAGACTGCGCGACCGCGCGTACTGGTCAAGCAGGTGGCGCGCACGGTCATCATGTGGAGACATGAACTGCACCACGCAGCTATGCTCCGGAATGCTCTGTGGAATTCGAACGCCCGGTGTGCGGCACGAGCCATAGTTCACCGGCGCGCTGGGCGTGCGATGCGACAGCGAGAGCGACGCCGACCAGTCCATGGAGAGGGTGCGTGAGGGGTCTTGGGTCCTGCCTGGATCCTGGGGTCTTGAAGGGTGTTAACACACGACGAGCTCCTGACGCGTGATGAAGCTCCGGATCTGGAAGTGTTTTCCGGCTGGTTCCGGAGGTAGTAGATGCAGCACGGGCACGAGAGGACTGGTGGATTGATGGTTAGCCTCTTCGCGCACGGAAACGGATGGATGGATGGATGGACCGATGAGTGATCCAGCTACACGGCGGGGATAAAGCGACGGGGCGCGTGACGCACTGAGTCTTCGAACTTGCGGTGTGGATATGGAGAAGCGATTGGTGATGCCGTCGTCGTCACGCACGCGTACGCCTAAACCAGAGAGGTGGGCGAGGGGGGATGTTTCCCGTTTGGTGCTTGGTGGCGGCGGTGGCGGTGGGGAGTGGTGCTTGGAGAGTGGAAAGCGGTGTGTGAGTGGGAACAAAGGGAGGGGGGGGGATAGATAGATAGATAGATAGATAGATAGATAGACCGCCGCCTCTTCTTTCTTTCCTGCCGCGGTCCACTACTGGGATCTTCCGTGGTTGGCGTGTAGGAATAGTAAGTGAGGCCCCCGAGAAGTGAAGCGAGCGTTGCTCTTTTTCGGAAGCTCCCTCTCCTTCCCTTCTTCTGTTGGTTTGGCTCCCTCCCGAAACAGCACAAAGCACCCTTACAACAAATTCGAAAGAATCTTTGTGGAAGACGTGGTGATGCAGTCTGCAGTGAGGCAGTGATGCGATCAGGAATAGATCTCAGTGCCCTCCGCCACCTGCATCTGGTTGCATCACTCACAGTCACCCCTGCGTCGGTCGGCCCCCGAAGCGCTTTGGATTTTCGTTGGGCGTAATCTATAGGCTACAGGGGAGTCGCACTTAGACGGAGAAAGGATGGGCTTGGACCAGATACGTATACCGTAAAATGGGACACGGACGGGGCGTGTATTATGGGCGTGGCTGGTATACGCCCGCGATGCGTGACGGACGGCGAGTCAGGATCTTGAAGTTTGGCGGATGGGTTCACGGATTGGCCAGGAGGGTGGGCTGTTCGTGTCGCGATTGGTTAGACCGGTGCGCTGAGTCTGATGCGAGTCTCAAGTCACACATTTCCGCCAGCAATGCGCACAGAGGCAAGTGGTCGAGGTGGCTGAAATGCTCGCGCTTGGCATGTCGACAACGCGCATTTCCCAAAGAAGGCGCCATCACGGAGGGCAATGGGGATGAGGGTGGTAATGATGACGATGGTAGAGGCTGGGTTGCGATGATGGACGATCCATGGGCATCTTACCGGAGTGACGACCCAGTGTCATTCGTCCAGCTCTACACCTCAAAAGTTAGCCGAGGCTAACCATTCAATGGTTAGTCCTCTGCTCTGCGAGAAGAAATTTTCCGCAGAGCTCGGTTGCCACTTGGCATCAGCGACCGCCGCAGAAACACTAGTCCAGATGGGATCGTACAGTATGCTACGATTACGCGCCTGATATGTTCATGACACCACTGCGGGCCGGTGCTCCAGCTGGCTGTATCCACAATCCACCACCTTTGTGGCCCGAACGCACCAGCGCAGCATCAGGTCTGTTTGCTGTTCCCCGGCCATCCCAAAGACGCTACACCCGTGTTACGTACACATCAGCCAACAAGCACAAACGTCTCAGTGTTTAGTTTCCTTTTTGTTTGGTTTGTTTGCTTCTTCTGCTCCCAGCCACCACCACCAACCACTACAGAGAGGGCGCGCCATTCTCCCGCACCAGCCCGAGCCTAACCAACTGCAACTAGAATTCAACATCATCTATTCGTCGTCGTCGTCATCCTCTTCCTCGTCGTCGTCCGAGTCATCGTCGTCGTCGTCAGATTCCTCGAGCCACTCAATAAATGCCACCACCTCCTTGGAAGTGGCCAGCCGCGCCGCCGCCGTGTCCGTCAGGGCAGCGCGGGATGCATGCCACTCGAGCACGGCCTCGTCCGTGACCCACTCCAGGTCGTATGCCGTCTGCAGCACGAACCGGAACAGCGGTGTCCACACGGCGCTGTGCTCGTCCACGAGGCAGTAATGCTCCACGGCCGCCACCACGGCCGCGGCATCTCCGTCCTCCACGAGGCACTGGCGCACGATGCCCGACCACCGCTCAAACGTGGCACGCACCTGCGCCAGGATGGCCACTGCGCTCTGGCCCTCAGCCGTGGAGACCCGGTCCAATAGCCCGGGCACCACACCGCCCAAAACATCTGCAAACGATCGGTTCTGTGCAAATTTGTGGCTCTTGATCTCCATAAAGCTGTCCTCCGTGGCGTGGCCCGCGCGGTCGCCCGTGACCACCATGTCGTGAATGTCCCACTTGAACGCCTCCTCCGGGTCCCCATCCAACGCGCCAACGAACGCGTCCCCTTCTCCGTCCAATGTGCTGGTCGTACTCGTGGTGGACCACGTTTCCCACCGCTGCGAGCGTGCAACCACGAGCTCGCCTGCGCCCATGAGCTGCGTCTTGAGCTTGGCCAGTCGTCGAGCGTCCACGTCGGGCCTCTGTGCTTGAAGCGGAGTACTGTCATCCTCCGAGTCACCGTCTTCATCCTCCGAGTCCACTTCAATGCCGTCCTCATCCAGCGTCCACACGCGGCCAACACCACCAACGCCCACGTGGGCTGGATCCCACACTCGCTCCCCCTTGTCATCCTTGTCGTTAATATCCTCTTTCTTCTCCTCCTCCTTTTCTTCCTCCTCCTCCTCCTCTTCTTCTTCAGAGGAGAACCCGTCGTCCACCTCCAGCTCCTCCGCCGTCGTGAGCTTGGTGAACGCGCGCACACAAAACCCAGCGCCCACCACCACGCCATCGCCCAGCACGCAGCCTGGCTCCACCACGGCACCCGCACGGACCACCACGTTCTCCCCCACGATCGCGTCCGTGATCCGAGCGCCGTCCTCCACCACTACGCCCTCCCACAGGTAGCTCCCAGTGACTGCCACGTTGTTTCCCAGTCGACAGCGCGCGCCCAGTGTGCTGCGCTCCAGCGTCGTGCCATCACCGCAGCTCACACCAGCGCCCAGCAGACATTCCCGACCCACACGGCAGGACCGTGAGAGCGTCACCCCCTGGTCCCGATAGACCATGCCGCGCTGAAACACGTACCGTGTTGGTCGGACGTCGTCGTCGTCGTCGTTAGTCCCACCATCTGCGTGCTCGTCGTCGTTAGGCCCACGCTGACCATCAGCACCCTGGAGGGTCCTAGACGCGCCCAGCAGATTGCTATCGGGCACCAATGGGAACGCCCATCGCTGCAGCACGGCCCTCGTCACCCCGCTATACGTGCGTGGGTCCAACACGCGCGCTGCAAACGCGTCCGTCACAATATGTGCGAAAAACTTCTTGCCCAATTCGTAATTTTGCACTTCATTGTGGAAAAAATCACGCCGCAAATGCTGATAATCAAAATCTTCCGCAAACTTGAGCAGCACCTCTGGGGAGCAAATATCCAAGCCACTGTCGAGCAAGTCGGTACGAATCGTGAGCTGGGCATGTTCTTCCAAAAAGACCTTCCCTAAATGCGTGGAGCGTTGCGAGGGGGCATCCTCGTAGAGCACGATCTGCGACGTGTGTGCATCCAGCACGACCACGAGGTCCTCGTTCAGTGGACGCAGACTACTGCTGCCCCGCGTGCTGACGGGCGTGAAGACCGTGGTCATGATGCAGTTGGCGTCCCGCTTCTTCCGCGCGCGATGCGCCTCCAGCACGCGCGGCAGGTCCACGTTGGTGACCACGTCCCCGCTCAGCAGCACAAACGGATCGCTCTGCACGAGCTGCTGCCGGTCAATCTCGCGCAGTGCGTCGCCCGCCGTGGCGCAGGCCGTGCTGGTCACCACGCGCACGGAGACTCGACGCGCCACGAGCGAGTCACGCGCGAGGAAGCGTTCCAGTGCCGACGCGTGCTGCGTCACGAAGAGGATGACGTCCTCTACGCCCGAGCTGGCCAGCAGTTCCAGCGTGTACTCCAGGAGGGGCACGTTGGCCAGCGGGAGCAGGGTCTTGGGGCGTGAGACCGTGAGCGGCCGGAACGTGGCCTCCGTGAACGAATCGGCCAGCACCACGGCCTGCAGCGGCGTCTCGCGGCGCACGTCGGAGGAGCCACCACCTCCGCCGGTGCCGCCTCCACCCTTGCTTTTGCCCTTGGCGCCGCTCTTGCCGCGCGGCTGCTCGCTCTTGCCTCGCGCCATGGTGGTGGTGGTGCTGCTGCTGATCAATCAATCTCCACGCGATGGAAGTATTGCCTTGCTCTTCTTTATCGGCGTTGGGTGACGCTGATGCTGATGCTGATGCTGATGGCTGGATGAGGCGACTGGATACCGGTATTTAGGAACCGTGGTACCTGGGTATATTGGTAGACGAAAATGACCCTGCGCTGTATGATATGTAGCCATCCAAGGAGGGGGAATGGACGCGTCTTTTCGTGCCGAAGGAGGAAGGAGATCACGAGACCATGGCGACGACGAGCGGATTGACGGCCTCGGCGTCGGCACCAGCGCTTCCGCACGCGCGCCATGCGACGCCAGGGATAGCACATACCAGCAGCGAGCGAGTGGTCCCGCGACTGGCGCTCGTGCCGCTGGACCAGCTGCAGCTGCAGCGTGAGCAACAGCAGAAACTGAAACAGCAGCAGGACCGTCCACACCAGCGCCAACGAGACGCCCATGGCCACGGCCACGGCCATGACCAGCAACAGCAGCAAAAGCAACAGCGTCGACTGGGAGAGCGCTTCCTCTGCATGTTGGCATCGCTGGCACGGCTGAGTCGCGCAGATTTGGAATCCACGACTGTCCACCTCCCCTCCTCCTCCAATTCCAATGCCTCCTCCAAGCGCTCCTCTGCTTTGGCTCAGCTCGTGGCCTTGAAACGAGCTCGCGACCGTGATCGCGAGTACGTCAACGGTGGCACACAGCACGGAGAACTGAACGCACCACGCCAGCGACGGCCAGTGGTGAACGCCGCGACGGCGCCCCTGGAGGAGCACCTGACGTGGGAGATCTCGCAGCTCTTGCCCGCGCCGCTGGACGAGCGGCAGAGCGCGCTCCATTCCCCGCTACGCCGACGCACGCGGCAGCGGCAAGCGAGGCGCAGGAAGAAGAAGAAGAAGCCGCTGGGCGCTGTGATTGTGGACGGCAGGCGCGTGTGGCAGACATCGCATGCCTGCTGGACGGCCAGCGTGAGCCACGACCTGGCGGAGGCGAGGCGGGCGGAGAGGGAGGTGGTGGAGCGTGGGGCAGACGCCAGGACCCTGGCGGACAAGCTGTCGGCGTTGAGCAGGTTGAAGGTGGGGCTGAGCCAAAGGGCGGACGGCAAGAGTGTGGTTCATGAAGCCGGGGGAAGTGGAGAGGAGCTGGGGGAAGAGAAAGAAGAAGAAGTAGTAGAGGAGGAGGTGGTGGTGGCGGCGGGTGGCGTTGGAGGGCGGCTGGAAGTGAAAGAGTCCAACCAAGTTCACGCTAGCGAACGATTTGCAGACGCTTACAGTACCGATACGATCCGGGAGGAAGACGAGGAGCGTTGGGAGAAGGAGAGGGAGGGGGAAGAGGATTCGAGTCCAGAGCATGTGGGTGGAGAAGAGGGGGAGCAAGACTACCTACAGGAAGGTGATGAAGAGGAGGAAGACACATATCCGCGTGATCCACCACTGGACGACGAGGCCGATGTCGAACGAGAGCGGCGTCATCCTCCACCGCAAGTAACGACCTCCTTAAAAACAGGGACAGCACCACCCAACGCCAAAGCCCAGCAGCAGCAAGCCCACCCCCATGCCGCGGCGTGGATCTCACCAGAACTTAAGACCTGGCTGCTGGACACGGGGCTCTTCCCATCTCGTCCGCGACGCACGGGGTCTCGCCCCAGTTGAACCGCCAAC
>JAADWT010001235.1:0-10062 GCA_023336285.1 Pythium grandisporangium
GGGGTACCCCCCCCCCCCCGCAGCGATGCGAAGGGAGGGGAAAGCCGCGGCCGACGACCCCACATCGCGTTGAACTTTATATCTATTGTACGCGAGGCTCATGCCGACGGCAGAGCCACCGAAGCGGAGCGGAGGTCGGCGTGTCAGCATGAACGTAGCGCTACGCCTTCTTTGGCTAAACATGTGCTGGGCAGCCAAATTTGTATGCTGCCCCAGAATGGCCTGTTTTATATGCCGAAGAGCCATTTTCTGTGCTCGTACACCAATAACATATGCCAGTACACCAAACTGCATGTGCCGTACACCACTCTCGTGTCACAGAGTCATTTGCCCCCACCCTGCTTCACTTTCACCACAGTAGGATGAGTGATCCTCCAGAATGGCTCCACCGATTACGGAATTACAAAGATGCTCTTGACGAACGTTAACTAGCCGTTAATATACCTTATTTCTCCCCCTCCTCGCGTTAACCTGTCCATGCACGGTGCATGGAGTGATGGCTCTTTCAGGTGCATGATGTCATCATGCACCGGAAACCTGAAAGAGCCTTCACTGTGACGGCTATCGCCCACGACTCGTGACACGGGAGGGAGGCATACGTGTTGCTGTCACGCTGGGGTCTAGTACTGTGCGGTCCGGTGGGTTGACGCCACGTTCACGGGCGATATCATCACAGCTTGCAGAGTCCAAGTTGAGCCAACGGGTCAATCAGTCGATGATGTATTCAGGGCGTCGATCACGCAAGCTCGAAAGTGGTTTTTGGCGGCATCAGATAACGCATCACGCGGCTTGCACGTCATTATGACGTGCAAGCCGCGTGATGCGTCATCTGCTGGTCATTGGTTGCCTAACAATGTGATGGGCCATCACATTTATCGGCTCACTACTGTGCACGCGGAGGCAGGCAGCCACCCAGAGAGCTCCCCACCGACAGTGGGTTGCATATAGTGACCGTACCATTTGTTTCCACCAAATGGCGCCGTTTCATGCTTTGATTGGCTGCCGGGAATCGCTTGACGCTTGACTGTTGCGATGGTGGTGCCGTTGCTCACTTTGCAATTTGCCTCCCAGCACACACATCCGATCAAGCAAGCGCATCCATATCTTTTTGCTCCACCATGGCTGCCTTCCCCAAGATCAAGCTCACGTACTTCAACGCCACGGCCCGCGCCGAGGCCGCTCGCCTCGCGTTCTTCATCGGTGACGTGCCATTCGTGGACAACCGCGTCACGAGTGAGCAGTTTGGCGCGCTTAAGTCCACGCTGCCGTACGGCCAACTGCCCGTGCTGGAAATCGATGGCGAGGTGCTGGCGCAGTCGCAGGCTGTGCTTCGCTACGCGGGTCGGCTTGCCAATCTGTACCCGGTGAACGACGCTCTGGCTGCCCTCAAGGTGGACGAGATTGTTGCTGGCATGGACGACCTGCTGGACGAAATGGTGCCTTCGCTTCGCGAACAGGACCCGGCGAAGAAGAAGGCCTTGCGCGAGACGTTCGCGAACGAGACGACGCCGCATTACTTCAAGAAGGTGGAGACGCGTTTGCTGGCGCTCAAGGACCATGCCGCGTTCCAGTCGGAGGACGACATTTTTATCCACGATTTGGCCATCTTCGCCTACTTGCTCTGGGTCCAGTCTGGTGTGATCGATCACTTGCCCACCATAATCGCGGACGGATTCCCGGCTATCCGTGCCGCAGAGACCAAGGTGGCGCGCCATCCCAAGGTCAAGCAGTGGTTCGCCAACTCGCGCAAGTTGGTGCCGCAGCTCAAGCTGACGTACTTTAACCTGACGATCCGGGCCGAGCAGATCCGCTTGGCACTGCACATTGCCGGCGTGCCGTTCGAGGATGAGCGCCTCAGCGATAAGGAATTTGGCGAGGTCAAGGCCAAGTTCCCATTCGAGCTATTGCCCGTCCTGACGGTGAACGGCGAGATGCATTCGCAATCGCAGCAGATCCTGCGCTATGTCGGCATCTTGACCGGTCTGTACCCGTCCAACGACGCCGTCGAGGCGATGCGCATCGATGAAGTGCTGTCGGCTGTGGATGACATCTTTACGCTCATTCGTGGGACGTACACGTTGTCGGAGGAGGAGAAGCCAACGGCGCGCAAGGCGCTGGGTGAAGAGGGCGGTGATGTTTACAAGCTGCTGGCTGCCTTGGACAAGCGTGCTGGGTCTCGCTCGGGCCCCTACATGACGGGTGCCAACTTTACGGTCGCGGACTTGCTGGTGCACTCGGTGTTCCTCATGTTCCACCAGGACTTCTACAAGGGATTCCCCACCAAGGTCGCGGATAAGTTCGCAAACCTGGGTCGTGTGTTTGAGTTGGTGGAGGCCAGCCCGAAGGTGCAGGAGTGGAACCAGATGAAGCACTGAGCATCATGCGCCATGTAGAAAGTGTTGTTGTTTTCCATGCAGCTAGGCGACCCATGCAGTTCGTAACGAACTGCAGAAGTCATGGAGCATTTTGTCCTAAATTGGCCCAAATCTCAGAAATTAAAACAACTCGGATTTATTCATGGAATGGCAGCACCTAGTTGGTGCTTTAGCTCAAGCAAATTGATGTTGGGTTGGATTCAATTTCGATATTTGGGCACAGATTTGAGAATAATGAGAGATTTGGTGCTGCAAACTTCCAGTTCGGCTTCTCCATTATACTCACACCAACACTCACTGGAATCCTCGGTCATTCAGATGAACTCGTGTATAGCAGCAAAAACATGAGTGGAGAATCTCTAAAATGAGGAAACTTGGCTAATACGTTTCGTGCGTATCCGTTGAGATAAAAATTGTGCGGCTGATCCCTCCGTCACATTCCTCTTTACTATATCTCCTTCTGTCATTAAAGGTGTATATCTTTGCCTTCATAATTCTGTGGATGCATTTGAACGTCGCAAAATCTCAGAGGAGGACACTTTCATAGTCGGTTTGAACTAACATTCGGTAGGTGCGGATCCAACGGAAGTGTGCGATTTCCGTTGAAGCACGGGGTCGGTCTGATGGCGTGGCGGCGGTGAAAATTGTTTGTCTCCCATCAACGAATTGCCCCAGCATACTGCGCCTCGGACCACTTATCGCATTATTGCGGGAAAAATGCTCGAGTTTTTCAACAGCATCCTACTTACACCTCTGCTTTCTCCTACATCTTTTCACATCGGTCACGCTGCAGCTACTGCTGTGTTGACGTTGCGCGTCAAAACATTCGGTAAATTTGCTCGATATGCTACAGTCAGCAAGCCTGCGCAGGTAAGGTTGCTTGGCGTCATGTTGGTTAGCTTGTCAGACTTGGATGCCTGAGATTAGATTGTTAGCAAATTTTGATCGACGACACCTGAGCTCTTTCAGTGATAGAAACGTGCCCATCAATGGCCAGAACTTATAGAATACACGAACGGACATAAATGGGATTGACCGCGATAAAGACCTGACGATGTTATTAAAGATCATAAATTCTGGGCCGGAGAACGATGCCTCAGTTCTAGTCTTTGACTTCAATGTGCTGCAATGCAGTTCAATGCACGTTGTCCACTTCCTATCGGTCCATTGGTATAACGTACCTTTCTTGGATCTTAAGCATTTCTGTCCATTAGATTAGTCATTCGTTTGCGGCTGTTGTTAACAGGAGGTACTAGGGATATTGTAGTTCATCAACCCCGTAAACCGGACAAACACAGCAACCGTGGATTGGACGTGCGTGCTTCGTATGTAACGTGTATTCTGCATTGGTTCCCAGGATTAATCATCACCAATTTTCGATTGCATGTTGTCAGTCTAAATTGTTTCTAGACATGTTCGTTTATTCGAGGCTTATGCTTTTCAATGTATAGATGAGCAGAATGTTCCCATCCAACGGAATGGACCGTTTCAGAAAGATGCCAGTATCAATCACTTGCCGCACCATTATCCTTATGTAGAGCAACTTTTCAGCAACCCGTCGTACGTTCAGGGCTAACGATTTTCATTATATAGATATAGATTAAATAGATAGATCGCCGTGTTGACCTCTCAAAAAGCATTTCGAAAGGACGCGCCTCCTCATATTAATAGCTTCGACCAAAACCCTTTGAAGCGAATCCCCACTACAAACACTGAAGTTAAGCGCTCACCACATTATTTACACGTATTGCTTCTAATAAGGTGGTCCACACCATTTCGCCGCCGATCTTTCCCAACTTGCCGCACGTCGCTCGCACGTACCGGTACGTTCAATTATGAGGGGGGGGAGATCACCATGAACATAAAAGCAAATCGAGACAGTCACCTCTTCCGCCGCATTTCCCATTTCAATTTTAATCTCTATCAACAATGACGGAGTTCACGCAGACGATCTGCTGCATGGGCGCCGGGTACGTGGGCGGCTCAGCCATGGCCGTGGTGGCGGCGCAGTGCCCCCACGTGCAGGTGCTCGTGGTGGACCTGGACGAGACCAAGATCGCGCGCTGGAACAGCAGTGCGCTGCCCATCCTCGAGCCGGGTCTGGCCGACTTGGTCACCAAGACGCGCGGGATCAACCTCTTCTTCCGCACGGATATCGACGCCTGCATCGCGCTGGCGGAGATGATCTTCATCTCTGTCGACACGCCCACGAAGCGAAGCGGGCGCGGCGCCGGCAGTGCCTCGGATACGCAGAAATGCGAGGATTGCGCTCGTCGCATTGCGCAGGTGGCCACGAGCGACAAGATCGTGGTGGAGAAATCCACCGTGCCCGTGCGCACGGCCGACGCGCTGCAGGAGGTGCTGCGTGCCAACAACCGCGTGTCCGGCGTACAGTTTGAAGTGATCTCCAACCCGGAATTTCTTTCGGAAGGCTCCGCGATTGAGAATTTGCTGCACCCAGACCGCATGCTGATCGGTGGCGCCGACACGCCCAGCGGGCATGCCGCTGTGGAAAAGCTCGTGGCGCTGTACGCGCACTGGGTGCCACGCGAGCGCATCCTGACCTCCAGCGTCTGGTCCTCGGAGCTCACCAAGCTCGTGGCCAATGCGTTCTTGGCGCAGCGCATCTCGAGCATCAACTCAATCTCGGCCATCTGCGAGGCAACGGGCGCCAACGTGCATGAAGTGGCGCGTGCCGTGGGTGCCGACGACCGCATTGGCGACCAGTTCCTGAATGCCTCGCTCGGGTTTGGCGGCTCATCGTTCCAAAAGGATGTGCTCAACCTTGTCTACCTGGCGCAGACGCTCAATTTGCCCGACGTGGCGGCGTATTGGCGCCGCGTGGTGGACATTAACGACTTTCAAAAGCAACGTTTTGTGCGCAAGATGCTGCAAACCATGTACAGCTCCGTGACCAACAAGAAGATCTGTCTCTACGGCTTTGCGTACAAGACCAACACCAACGACACCCGCGAGACGGCCGCGGGGGATGTGATTCGTGCACTGCTCATTGAACGCGCGTTCATCGTGGTCTACGATCCGTACGTGCATGCGGAGGACGTGATCGCGGAGCTGGAACGCCAGGGACTCGCGCGGGAAACCATTGACGAGCGCGTCTCGTTCGTGGCCGACCCGTACGAGGCCGCCCAGGGCGCGCACGCCGTGGTGGCCATTACGGGCTGGGACGAGCTGCGACGCCTGGACTACGGTCGCGTGCACGAAGGCATGGTCAAGCCAGCCTTCTTCTTTGACGGCCGCAATGTGCTGCCGCATGAGCACTTGCAGGCGATGGGTGCACAGGTGCACGCGATCGGTCAGTCGTTTGCCAAGTAGTTACGTCACCCCCACCGCGTTCCATCCATGCGCGAAGTTTATGAACGAAACTGGTACGAGCTGTGTGTGATGAAGAGTGGAGGGATTATTGATATGGTCATGTACTTCGCGTTTTTATTACTTCTTCTTCTTGCTGCTCTTATATGTTGCGCAGCCCAAGCCGTGTCTTTCGTAATACAACCCCATGACCAACTTTTTCTTTTTATCATGTAGTAGCTTCCTGCGCGTACGCAAGTATTGCTTCGGAGTTGTAGACGACAAATTGGAGTTTGCTGCCGTCGGGGCGTGAGTCGAGGATAGATATGCAGCAGTAGTACGTAATGCGGCGACGAGACCGAGGCTCTCTTGCGTTTGAGCGGGGCCCCCACTAAAAGGCCCACCTCGTCTTCAAGCGATTGCCCGCACTTATCAGTACACCGTAATAGAGCGGCCGTTGAGTGGCTGTGTTGGACGAGCGGTATACCCGTAATCTCCTGCTTCAAGTCGACGCATCGCATCGGAAAACGTGTAAAACTCTTTCTCGGAGACGTAGACTGACCGATTGATGACCCACCAGTCAACGATCTCGTCGCACTTGGGCGTGGTGAGGCTTCCCGGGTAGTTAAACACGTGACCGCGCTCCATGTGATCCTGGAGCAACGCGAAGAACGGACCACTGGTGGGTTGTCACACCAGAACAGGATGCATCAGTTAGTGTTTCACCCTTATCTATGTGTACATTGTACACAACAATAGATAGCATGGCTGGGACGTACAGCGCGACCTCAACTGCCGAGTGGGGGTCAACCTCATCCAACGCTTCCCAGAAGCGGGCAATAAACGGATCAGTCTCTGCCGACTCCCTCATCCGCAGAAACAACCCAATGACCAGAAGCATTCCGTCGTCGGCCTTGTGCACGAAATGGATCTCGCCATCGCGATGATTGCCGTCAATGGTGTGCTCGGATGGCGTGTGGTAGTGAAGCTGCAAGAACGAATACGTCTTCTCCCTGGTAGAGACGTTGCACGTGCCTGTATTTGCATCACACGTGGTCTAGGAGTCAGTTCTACTGCCCATCCACTGCCAAACACGTTGCAATGCACTGTACGACATACTTTCAAGCGGGGACGCCATAAATGCACCGTGAACCTGCTCGAGGTGATAATTAGAGCATTCACCAGCCAGTGACAAAGGCGCTGGTTTTCTCGCATTGCCCCACGTTTCGTAGGTCGGAATGTCAATCGGTGATTGACGGGAACCATAGCACAACGGGTATTCCTCGCCCCAACGAGATGGAGATATGTCTGAGTTGTCTCCCCACGACCGGTAGGTCCAGTCAACGGCAGATCCGGACTGCCCGACGGCTTGAACGGTGGGCACCATGCAGAACCCTGCCAACAGCATCGCGCTGGCTATTGACGAGTTCGTCAGAGATCGAAGCTTCATCGTGGCGGCCACTGGGTTAGAATTGACGAGTGCGTAGGATGAGAGCGAAATAAAAGTGAGGCGATGGATTCAAGGAGCCCAGCTATCAGATGAACAGTGAACTGATATGGCATCCCCAACAGTGCACCAAGCAGAGGCGTGCATGGCAAGCATTCGTGAGCATAACGAGCTTGAGATGCGGGAGAACCCCGGAATAGACGGATTCGACCACAACGTATTTAAAGCGCAACGCAAACCACCACAACGCTTCAAGATCCAGTTCCATGATTGTGCAAAGTTGGATTTCCGTGTTCTAATTTTAACATATGAACTGTTAGTACTCTGGTAACACGGCATACACCCATCGCCCCGTTCTCCTTTGGAGTCGCCTGGCATAGCTTGGCAGAGGGTGGTTATAGTGGTGCGCCATAATTGTGACGCTGCTCTACGATATAAGTATGCATGGTTGGACGGCCATAAGAACGAACTTAGATTTGGTAGCCAAATTATATTTAGGTTCGATTCTACCATTCACGACGACATTAGAAACATCGATTCGATTTGGCTGGAGATTGCAATGTAATGAATGGTCTATTTTTGCCTGCTGTTGGTTCTACTTGTTATTCTATATGTTGAAATGTGCCTTTGCAAATGTAGAATAATGTCTATGATTGGGCACCCACACCCTTAAAACACATTTTATTGGAGGGTAGCTTGGCGCCTTGCCGTTTCGATTCATATCCAGTGAATCGAATAGTCACCTAATACAAAAGTGAATCTTGAAAGGTTGCGCATGAATGCGCACGCTCCTTGGTTCTTTGGTACTGCGGTCGTGTGCCGGAGGTTATGCTGTGAAGCTCTCGCATGCTTCCTTGGCCAACACGGTATTAATAAGTGTTTCAATCAATGCTTCGTTACCTTGAACCTTCGACGTGAGTTGAGTGTGAAGTACTTAAAAAGAAAAAACGTAGGAAAATTTACAGATGCAGACACGATATAATTCTCTATGCTGGATGGTGATTCATCCGTGATGGATGGTGGACTGCCATCCATCCTTTCGACAGAATCGGAGATATTGACGACTTTCACTCTATCAGAAGAGAGCCCTCGTCTGAGTTGTGTGGTTCCGCATCGCATTCAATGCTGAACGCTGATACGTTGAGTGCGAATGATAAACCCATTTCCTCGGTGTGCGTCGCCGTTCGTCTGCGCTGTAGGCATGCAATCAGACTCAAGGAAGCACACATGATATGCCACGCTTCGCGACTGCTCGACAGTTGAACAGTCCAGCGCCGCCCTGCGGAATCAAGAAGGAAAACTCTCCGCAGAACGTTCAGACAGATGCAGCGAATGCTGTTAAACTGGAACGCAAAGCCATGAGACATGGGGAAGGTCCGAACCTGCATGGTTCAGATACAGTAATGCTAGATGGGTAGTAGGTGCGTACGTAGGCATACTTGAAAGCTCGATGCGTGGAACGCCAACGGTGACTTTAACGTACCACCGCAGTGTGGTGGGCACGCAGAAAGAAACCTGGGAGGGGTGTCATCTGCTGCTTGACATTCTTTTGTCTCACGGTCTTGCGCACCTTCCTTCTACACTTCCAACTGAACCGATGTGGATGTTTGAGTTGAAGTTTGAACACGATTTGCAATCCATTCATTTGTACGCATTATACAATGTGGTCGTGTATGCTGAACGCGATTCCATAATTTGCACTCCACGGTTTGCTGCTATCCACGAGCCAGTTGGCCCCCTACGGTAGGGTCCCTCACTGCACATGCGGATTACAGACGTGACTCTAGTACACGACAACCTCGCGGCCGTTGAGTGGCTGCGTGGGGCGTGAGCCTTGGCCATCATCGAGCGCTGCCAGGCGCTTAGTATGGCCCAGGAATTGGTCAAAGTCCTCCTCGGACACCGTCACGGGCTGGCGAAGCACCCACCAATCCACGATTTCGTCGCACGGCGGGGTCGTCAGACTGCCCGGGTAGTTAAAAACCGAGCTAACCTCCGCAGTTTCGGCCAGTAGTTCCGCGTATGAAGACCTGTTTTGTCCACAAAGCAATAGCCATAGTAGCGGACTAGTATTAGGATACTGGAAATCCGAGACATAATGAAGAAGAAGACACCACAGCTATTAAGGGGCGCAGAACTCACAGTTCGAGCGTGGTCGTCTTGTTGGCATGCACATTGTCCAGTTGGTGCCAGACGTCCTTGATCCACGGGTTCGTGTCGGCATTCTTCTCCTTCTGGATAAGCAGGCCAACGACCAAGAGTTCACCCTCATCGTTCTGGTGCACAAAGTGGGCCTCGGCGTCATAGGCATAGCCGTCCACCGTGTGCTCGGACGGAGCGTGCATATGGAACTGCAGCAGCGAGTATGGCTTGCTGTTCGCCGCGCTCACGGTGCAGCTGCCTACACAAATGTCCACCCACCAAATGTAGTTACCACAGCGTCAGAGCAATCACGCAGACAAGCAACAGATCAGTCAGACCATAGTCCGGCGCGGATGGTATAGTACCTTCGAGCACCTCGCCCTTGAACACGTCGTCGTGCTGCTTCAAGTGGAAGTCCGCGCACGAGCCGTCAAACTGGAGAATCGCCTCCCGCTCGACATCCGTCCCGCAGCGGGACGGGCTCTTGATATCGATCGGCGACTGGCGCTCGCCACCGCAGAATGGGAACTCGGTGACCCACTCGTTGGGCGGCAACAGCTCGGCCGATTCTTGAATGTAGCCCCACTTGGGCGCGCCCTCCTCCGTGGATGCCGCGATCCCCGACACCCCCGACACGGCGAGGCAGCACGCCGCGGCGAACGCACAGACGGTCGTCCTTACGTGCATATTGGCTTGGTCTGGTGGTGATTAAGTGATTAAAACGCAACGCAACGCGTTCGTGTTGAATGATGCGCGTGTCTGTGCAAAAGCGCGAAAGCGGGAATGAAA
>JAADWT010001236.1:0-10056 GCA_023336285.1 Pythium grandisporangium
CCGAGCTTCTGCATCAGCCACAAGCGGGTTCCACAGAATCGTGGATAACACAACGTGTGGAATTGTTCGCATTCCATTGACTGCCCTTCCTACATCCATCGTGGACTGCAAGTTCTCTGACTAGCCACGCGTGCCCGTGCCACCACTATTATTGCATGAATCAAAGAGCTCACCTTGGCATATGAGCCCTGACCAAGTGTGCTGCCGAATAAAAAGTCGCGTGGTTCCGGTGCCGACGTAAACACCTTTGCCAGCGGCAGCATCGACACTGTGGCCGTGGAGAGCGGCACAGCCGGCGGCGTTGGCGGCGTGGCTGCCGTGGTGGTTGTCGTGGCGCTCATAGTGGTGAACCTCTGGTGCGTTCTATACGTGTGATACTGTGTGAGCACCCCACGCGGCGGCCGCAGTTCAGATGCCGAATGCTGACTGCTGGATGCCCGACGTGCGATGCCGTGCGATCGTCCGTCACGTGGCCTCTGGTCTCTACGGTAGTTGTAGCAACAACACACCAATCCGTCCGTCCACGGGGCGAAGTGCGCGTTCGTGCGGGATCTGTGCGGCTTTGGTGCTGTCTGTCCTCTGACTCTCCCCTTTGCTTGGCTTGCATAGAGTCGCTGGGCGGCGGTGGTGATACGTACGGTGGTCCGCTCAACAAAGCTGCGACAAAAGGTGATCAAGGTGTCTCGGCGAGCGGATGAGACCACTTCGAGGAGCGGATCCACTGATCTGTCGATTGCATTGGATGAAATAAACGACGAGATCGCTAGTTGTTTTATCCAATCAAAAAGGGAGGAGAGGGGAAGGGAGGAGGTGGAGAAATGAAAGGGGGGAGGGGGGGGAGGAGATCCCCCAAAGCAGGACCATCACTCTGGTGAACGAGGGGGGGAGGGCTTCGTGGAGCTCCCCGCGTCCAAGACCAAAGAAAGAGAAGGCGGCTTGCGAGGAAGAGGCAAGGCAACGACCGCCATCGACGCGCAAAAAGCAGGAGCACGAGGACGGGAGGAAGAGAAGGAAGACAAGAGAGCGTGGGCAGACAGTCTCGGTGCTGCGTGAGGCGGTGAGCATGGTGTCGTTTGCGTCTCCGCTCTTCTGGCAGATCCACTACCTCGTGACCAATCTGAGCAAGAAGAATTTCAAATCCAATGTCGCGGAGTTGAACCAGGTACGTCCGTGAGGGCATGGAGAAGACGCGGTGTGGACGAGATGGAGAAGTAATTGAGCCACTGAATGGGGACGCTGACGTGTTGTGCTCTGTGTGTGTGGTGTGTGTGTGGATACTGGTGGCAACTGCAGTTGGTGGGGTTGTACGGCGAAGATGCGCGGATTTTCTTGTTGAATTGTTTGGTGAAGGATATTGATTTCCGGGACACGCGCAACCACAACAAGGACGCACTGAAGATCCAGCTGCTGACCCATGAGATTGCGCAGGCGTCGTCCAAGCCCAACTTTACCACGTTCATCTGTGAAGCCATTGAAGGCACGGGGGAGGAGGCCAAGCGCGCGACGACGGTCACGGAGGAATACCTGATCAACTTCACCCGCGCACTCAAGCTCAGTGTGCCACAGCAGGTGACCATTGGGCTGTCGTTTGCGCAGAGCGAGAACCCCGAGAGCGCGGCCGAAGCGATCAAGTTTCTGAAGACCAAGATCCCGGAGATCTCGACGTGTGGTTCTAAGCTCCCGCCGGACGTCCTCCATTCATTGGTGTTTGTGCTGGGAATGAAAGGTGCCTTCCGTGTGGATGTTGCCGAGACGGATTCGTTTTTGGCCAGCATTTCGGCGGCGCACCCGACGGATATGAGTTCGATGGAGATCGCGCCGTTAACCATGGGTGACCCGGACCACGTGGACTGCGCCTCGTTGGCGGATCCAGATTTGATTAACCGACTGGTCGTGGACGTGAATGCTAATTGCCTGTTTTACGAGCTGATGGAGGATGTTGGGTATTCTGCAACGTCCTCCGCGACTGCTTTCCGGACACTGCTGACCGAAGCCGGCTTGGAAAAGGCACCAACCATTCCACCGGCTCAAGTTGCGGGTATGTTGATCATGCTCTCGCGAACATTCAACACCCTCAAGTCGGAAAATGGCGCGACGTTGATGGCCAACATGCCGTTTGTGTGTGACGCCAGCAATGGTGCCGACGATTTGGATGCAGATACGCCGTCGGCGACTGCGACCAGCCCGTTTGACAGCACGAAAACGAATTGGGATTTAGATGTGATTGCTGAAGTGTTGCATGCCGACTACGGCTCGATCAAGTGGGTGAAGGTGGCGGAGAAATTGGATCGTGACGAATTGCGTATCGAAAACGCTGCGCAATTGCGGGTGCTCATTTCGGCGTTCCAGAAATTTTCGCAGACCAGGTTTAAGATTGCGACGTTGTTACGGCCATGGAAGCACAGCCGTGCTCACATGAGTATGTTGAAGGCTGCGATTGAGTCACCACCGGAAGTGCTCTCATTTGCTGAATCGCCCAATAAACTGGCACCTTTTGAAGGTGCAGATGCCTCGCAAGTACCCAAGAATGGTGTCTGGTTTTCGTTGGATGCCGTTGAGACGCTTTTGGATGTCTCGGAGAAGGATTGCTACGAAGATGTGCGCCGTATATTTGATGTCGCTATGAAGAGCTGTCCAGATGTGCTGATTGCCAACCTCGCCCAGGCTAAACCGCATTGGAATGCGCTCCGCGATGATGTCTTTGCGGATTTATTCTCGACGTATATCATGGGGCGTCCCAATGCACCGGCAATCATGCGTCATTTGTGGTCGGTATCTCCCAAACTTGTGCTCTACTCGAGCGTCAAGTGCTTTTACGCGGCCACATCGCCACAAATCATCTCACGATTGTTTGCGCTGTTTCGCAACACTGGGGATGCGTTTGCATCTGCGATTCACTCGAATTACTTTTCGTTTGCGCTCGCATTAGCCGTCATGGGCGCGAACCATGATGTGCTCGCGCTAGATACATGGCTCGTGGAGCGATTGGCATCGCAACGCACCGCCTTTGCGACCTCGTGTCTTGCGTTTGTGCATCGTAATTATGCGCGTGCGATCCCTAAAAGCTCGATTACACCGCAGACCAGTCATGCCTTGTCGATCGAGTCATTGGCAAATATCCTTAAGTGTGTGTTGGCTGTGCAGTCTGCGCTGCCACCGACAATAGCGATTGAGCTAAAGCGTGTTATTTCGCTGTGCATGGAGGCCCACCCAGTGATCTCTGCGGCTACGCGTTCGCAGGTGGATGCCTTGAACCCGAGCGAAGCCGCAGGTGCCGCAGCTGCAGGAGACACACCAGCCACCGCCGGGGTGGGTGGTGCTTCCGCACCAGCGACAGCAGCACCTACTACTTCGGCTGAGACCGTTCCAGGGTTTACTGCGGAAATGATTGAAGAGCAAGCGAACGCGTACTTTCAGCAGATTTACACTTCCGAGCAGAATATCAACGACGTGGTGGCGATGCTCAAGCGCTTCCAGAGCTCTCGCGAGGAACGCGAACGGCAAATCTTTTATTGTATGATTCACAATCTATTTGACGAGTATCGATTCTTCCCGCGATACCCAGAAATGGAATTGCGCATCACTGGCGTTCTATTTGGGAAGCTCATTGAGCATCAAGTACTGCCCCCGAATTTCCTACAAACCGCTCTACGGTCTGTGCTAGAGAGTCTGCGGGAACCTGTGAACTCCAAGTTTTTCTTTTTTGGCGCGGTCGCGTTGCAGCAATTCGTACCACGCTTGAAGGAACTGCCAGCTTATTGCGCGAATCTGTCTCAGATCGCGCACTTGCAGCACGCGCTACCCGAGATCATGCGGCACGTGAATCAAATCACGCGATCCGTGTCTGCAACGGGGTCGTCTATGGCTGGCGGTAAACCAGTGGGGAACACGATGGCGGGTGATATCACGGGCGATGCATCCACGGGCATGTCGCTGGCCACGAATGCGACCACTGCCAAGTTTGGCGGGCTTAGCCTGGGTGGTACTGTGTTGGCTCCTGGTACGCCGTCGGCTACGAGCAGTGGCGGCATGGCCGATAGTACAGGCGTGCACGCCAGCTCAACTGGTGATGCTGACGCTACTGGTGCCGCGGGAGCGACAACAACTTCGACGTCGTTACTGGGTATTCAAATCCCTTCGTTGGGTGGTGCTGTGGCGAGCACCGGTGCTCTTGCACCTCGTCTCACTGCATCTCCGTCAGCTGTGGCTGCTGCCTCGGCACTTTCGTCGCCCCGGATTGCAACCCCACAGCAGGCTCCACCACCACCCACCGTTCTGAACGTTGACAATATTTTCCACGAATCCAGCCGCTTGGATGACGGGGATCAGGCAGAATCGGTGGTGCAACCAGACGAAGCCGTGAAGGATCGCATCCACTTTATTGTGAACAATATGTCGATCTCCAATCTTGAGGCTAAGATTCCAGAGGTTCGTCGCCTGCTGTTGGAGTCGTTCCATGCTTGGATGGCACACTACCTTGTGGTCAAGCGCATCTCGACGCAGCCCAACTACCACGGTGTGTTTCTCGTGTTCATTGAAAAACTCAACCGCCCCGAATTGGAGCGTGAAATCCTCAAGCGTACGCTGCAGAATGCTCGTCGCCTGCTTACGTCGGGCACGATCACGACCAATTCCCAACAACGGTCATTGCTTAAGAACCTCGGCTCATGGCTTGGGGTTTTTACGTTGGCAAGAAACAAACCGCTGTTGCAGCGTGATGTGGATCTCAAGGAGCTACTGTACCGAGGCTACGAAACTGGCCACTTGATCGCCGTCACGCCGTTTGCGGCCAAGATTTTGGAAGGTTGTAAGAAGTCTAAGATCTTTAAACCGCCGAATCCGTGGCTCATGGGGATGATCCACGCGATGAGTGAAATCTATGACGTCCCCGATCTCAAGCTCAATTTAAAATTTGAGATTGAGGTTTTGTTCAAGCAGTTTAAGCTGAATGTCGAGGATCAACGCAAGGCAAACTTGCTTCACACGCGCGCTACGCCCCCGCGGGTGTCAAATCCTGACTTTAACGTGAAGGCGCCCAAGTCGTCAATGATGTCGATGATGGGCCGCGGTGGAGCGACGCCACCCCCGGGTGGCCGCCTGCCTTTTGGCGGTGGTGGTCTTGGCGTCGGTGGTGCTGGTCAGGCACACAAGGGTATGCTTGGCTCAACCACGCCGTCTAAGATGATGGGAAAGACGGGCAAGATGATGGGTGGTGAATTTGCCCCGGCATCGAGCCCGACCTCGTCGATGGGTGGGCTCGCGTCCGCGGCGTACTCACCGTCTGGTGCTGGACAGGCGTCTGCCTCTTCGGCGACGAGCAACAGCAATACCGCCTCGGAGTCCACTGTGATCCCCAACTTGGCCTCGTATGTGGCTGTGAACCCAGACCTCCCCCTTCACAATGTGAATCTACGCCGCCTCGTGCCGTTGGCGGTGGACCGTGCGATTCGTGAAGTCATCTCGCCTGTGGTGGAGCGCAGCGTCACAATTGCGTGCATTACATCTCGTGAAATCATCCTCAAGGACTTTGCCACTGAAGTGGATGACGTGAAGATGCGCAAGGCTGCACACCTCATGGTGGCGTCCATGTCGGGTTCGCTAGCGCTCATCACGGCAAAGGAGCCGCTGCGCAACTCCATTGCGACCCATCTGCGTGCGCTGATCCCAGCCAGCGCCGGTGACCCACAGCAGATCGAGCATGTGATCCAGGTGTGCTCAAATGAGAACACAGACCTTGGGTGTATGCTGATCGAGAAGGCTTCGTCGGAGAAGGCTATGCGTGACATCGATGAAGCGCTCGGCGCTGCCTATGCGTCACGACGTCGGTACCAACAACAGCAGGCAAGTAGCGGAAAAGGGGATGGAGCCGCTGATCGCGAGGTCCATTTCTTCGAAGGGGCTGCGCACCAGCCGCCAGCGTCACTGCCAGAAGTGTTTAAGCCCAAGGTGGGCGGTGTTCCGCATCCTCAGCTTGTCGTGTATGAAGCGTTCCAGCGCATTCCGCGCCCAACGACTATGCCATCAGCGTCCTCGTCCTCGGCATCCGGGTCTGCACGAGCAGGTGTTCGAGACGATAAGGAAGGTGGCATGCTCGGTGACACTCATGGACAGGGCCTCGTGAGCGGCGTATCGGTTGCTGCCGCCTTGGACCGGTTTGCCGGTTTAATGGAGAAGTTTGAGATGTTTGTGCAGAACGTGGTGCGCCAAGCTGCGGCGGCACAACGGGAATTGCCGTCGCTCCTGGTGATCCCGGGTGAAAGCGAGGTATTTGCCGTGCTTCGTGAGGTTCGAGCGCTAGGTGGTGCCGTCAAGCCGGCTTTGCGCGAAGAAGCATGCCTCAAGATTGGACACCGGATCGTCAAATGCATGTATGAACTGGGCGGTGGTCGTGGAGATGAGTTGTTTCTCGAGATCCTCGTGAGTTCGCTGGATGCGCTGTCGGCCAGTTGCGACAAGCTAAAGAAGGAAGTTGCGGGCTGGATCCTGCGCGCGCCCGTGGAAGACAAGCTGAAGTTGCACTGTGAAATTATGGTTGCCCTTGTGCGCTTCAAGGTGGTGGAGCTGTCCGAATTTGATATGTACCTGACGCGTAACATGGAACGCACGAGCGTTGCGATCGAGTTTGCCGTGCACATGGTACGTCAGTGCCTCCCCATGGATCACGTGGTGATGCCCAAGCAGTTGCCCAACACGCTGGATGCGCTGGCGCGCATTGTTGAGCGCCATGGCGCCTCGGCCAACAAGAATGTGCAAATTCTTGGTGCACTGCTTGAGCAGGCACGGTACCCACGAACGCCACGTGGTGCTGGAGTGACAACGAGTGGTGCGATTGGGAGCAGCACGAAGCCGTTGGGTATGTCGTCAATGGCAGGCAAATCCGCCCCTGCCGCTTCGTCGCCCCTTGTCGGCAGTGGCGCCATTGGTGGCGAACGCCACGTTGTTCAGGAACATGCCGCATTCCGGCACACGGTGAGCAATGCACTGGAGCACTGGATTGCTATCTACAAGGAGCCGACGAGCAACTCGAAGATCCACGCGCAGTACATTCAGATGCTCAAGCAATACGGCCTTCTCAACGATGACGAGTCGATCTCGTTGTTTTTCCGTTTTGGCACGGAGCTGTGTGTTGACGCGTGCCTCAAGTCGGCGCAATCCGCGGCGGCAACGACCGCTGCGACAGTGGACGCTAGCTCGACCACGCTCAAGAGCGGTGCCGCCAAGGTGCCTTTGAATTATGCTGTCATTGATGCGCTTACACACTTGATGGTGCTGTTGGTCAAGTACTTGGATGCAAACGCCAACACTAAGCTGCAGGTTCTCAACCACGCAGTGGGCGCGATCGCGAACGTGCTCGTGGCAGCGCATGATGCGTCCCGCAAGCGCAAGGCCACGTTTGATCAGCGGGTGTTCTTCCGCATGTTTGTCAACCTCATGAAGGACCTTACAGTGCAGGAGCCGGTGCTGGACGCGATTCATTTGCAGGTTCTTAACACGTTTGCTAGCGCGTACAACACGCTGCAGCCGCTGGTGCTGCCCGGGTTTGTATTTGCCTGGACCGAGTTGGTGTCGCACCGCTGCTTCATGCCGCTATTGCTGCGCGCCAAGCAACAGCGCGGCTGGCAGATTTTGCACCGCCTGCTCATGAATTTGTTTGTGTTTTTGGAGCCATTCCTGCGCCACGCCAACACGCATCAGCTAAGCCCGTCCATCGCCTCGTTGTACCAGGGTGCTGTGCGCATCGTGTTGGTATTGTTGCACGACCACCCGGAGTTTTTGAGTGATTTTTACACGAGCTTTTGCGATGTGCTACCGTCATCGTGTGTTCAATTGCGGAACGTGATCTTATCGGCGTTTTCGCGCTCGATGCGGTTGCCCGACCCGCTGACATTGGGACTGCAGGTGGCGCAACTGCCCGAGGTCAGCGTCTCACCCCGGCTTATGCCTGCGTGGGGTAGTGCGCTGGCGCACAACGGCATCAAGGAGTACGTCGATGAGTTTTTGCGCGCCACTTCGAACCGCGCGGCCGTTTTCCCCGCAGATTTGATTTCCAAATTGTTGCGCCCGGCCAATCAACTGGAACGAGATCCACTGGCGTGCAAATACGCAATCCCAGCGCTCAACGCACTCGTGCTCTACCTGGGCAAGGAAGCGATTCTGGAGATGACCAACTCGGCAAATAGTGGTGGGGCAACCAGTGGTTCCGGGTCTGCGACGGCCAGTGGCAGCGCCGGTAGCATTGGCAGCATTGGCAATATGGGCAGCATTGGCAGCAGCAGTGCTAGTGCACCGACTGGTACGGCGGCCTCGGCTCGGGAGGATTCGAAGAACGGCTCGACCATCAAGTTTGAGCAAAGCGCGTCAATGGATGTGTTTCGCTTCTTGGCTGATGAGCTGGATGCGGAAGGCCGCTATTGGTACTTTAGCTCGCTAGCCAACCACTTGCGGTACCCGAATGCACACACACACTACTTTAGCTGTGTCATTCTGTACCTCTTCTCGTCGTCCAACAACAAGATGGTCAAGGAACAGATCACACGCGTATTGATTGAGCGGCTGATCGCCAACCGCCCACACCCGGTGCGTTTTGTTTGGTGGTGATTGTTTTTTTTTTCTTTCTTATCGGTTCATAGTGTGGTTGTCTTGCGGACTGTAAACGCAGGAACTGACGAATGCTTGCTCTTTGTTGTTTGTGTTTGATAGTGGGGCTTGCTAGTGACGTTCATCGAATTGATTCGCAACCAGAGTTATAAGTTTTGGGAACAGGAGTACCTGGAATGCTCTAGCGAGATCAAGGAGGTCTTTGATGATGTGGCTCGTACGTGCCTGGGCAATTCGACTTCGGGGCGTGCTATGACGCCGCTTGCATCCGCTGCCACGCCCGCATCTGGTGGACAGACCGAGTAAACATCGAATACGGACTGGACTGTGTGCCGAACGAATAACGGCAGCGTCGACGAGGGAAAGAAGCGACCATCGCGGTCGACTGTGTAGACAATGCAGACGCTGTCGACGACGGGTGGCAGTGACAGTAATGAAGATCAAGTTAATGAAGATGGTGATGAAGATGCGCGCACGCGACGCGCGAGGTAGACAACGGACGTAGGACACTAGGAGTACCATACTGACTGCATGAAGACAAGAGAGAGAAATGCATGCATACATCGACATGGCAGAGACAATGGGCGAAGACATTACGACCACACGTGAGCGCAGTGTAGAATCTGAGGCACGAATCATTTCCGCTCGGCGCTTGCCAGTGGGGCTCAATGAGCCGTCTCTCCCGACCAAATGAGTAGCAGGTGGATCGGCAAATCTGTCTGCTTTTGCTAAATTCTTCGTGTTGTAATGCTTTTCTTTGATTTTTGTTGGTTTGTGTTCCGTTCCCTTTTTTTCTTCTGCCTGGCTTCTCGTTTATTTGTCACGGATGCTTCCACGCGAAGCTACAAGGCGGTTGTTGGCGTTCCCTTCCTAGACCACTGACCCGTATCACTACTTGTCAAACTTGCGGAGGATGTTGAAGGCGGCGACATACTGCAGCGCCGTATGCTTGAGGCTATAGTCCGCAGACGAGAGGCCAACCTTGTCAAACAGCGCGTTGATGTGTGCCACGGGCTTGCGGATACGGTCCTCCGTGGTGAACTGCAACAAAAACTCATCAAACAGTGCCTCCACGGGCGCGACGGTGTAGCACGGCGCGTACTGCACCTCGAGCACGAGCCCACGGGGCACGTTATTACGTGACATGAACGTGCAAACGCTTACGATGAAGTCGCCGATGGTATACTGCGTGCCTTCAAACTGGCCATCCGACTTGAACGCGTAGATCTCCACCTGCTGCAGGATGGTGGCGCCATCCAAACCGCATTCAAGGAGCGCGCATTCGTCACCCGCGGCTTCCAGTCCATTCTCCTGCGCCACGCTCAGCGTGGAGGCATTGCTGCTGCTGCTGTTGGCGTTGCCGCTCGTGGCGCGTTCGTTGGCCAGCACGGCGTACACAAGGTCGTCGTTCTGGGACATGCGTAGCATGAACATGCGCTGGTTGCTGTATCCATCTAC
>JAADWT010001237.1:0-10026 GCA_023336285.1 Pythium grandisporangium
CCCCCCCCCCCCCTCCACTTCCTTCCTGAGGGAGGAAGGTGCTATAGTGAACGACGCCATTCTGTTTCTCATCAGACGGACTAGGCAAATCCATCCAAAACCAGTTGCATACACTCACTGGCAGTGAGCGCGTGTGTATCCGACTAGTTTTGGGTGGAGCTCCTGCTGAGTGTGTGAGTCAGTCACAGAATCTGTTTCTGTGTGGACAGGAAACTGACGTATGAACTGGCGCTTTCCGTCCCCGCCTTCAGCCAATCAACAGCGCGTTTCTACTTTTTTGACCAATGATGCGACATGCGTCTTCTAGCAGCTCCTACAAAGCGTCGGCACCCGTCAGTTTGGTTCGCGTCCCCGTTCCAGTTTGACACTGGTTTCCACTCCAGACCAAGTTGAACGTGAAAAGTGGGAAATCTTATGGGGAATATCACAAGTCTGCCAAATTTTCCAGCCAGTCGGACCACCCACCCACCAGCCCCCACACCATTACACCGTTAATCAGCGCATCGAGCGACCGATCGGTGGGGCTCAGGAGGCTCATTTCGCGAAACCACGCGTAGCCCACAGGCGACAGCCCGCCTCCCCCGCGCCCTCGGTCAATCGTTCCATCCCTCTCTGCCCAGCATGCTCTTCCAGCGCGGCCTCCTGGTCGCTCTCTGCAGCGCACTCGTGGCCATGAGCTCGGCCGCGCCTGAGGCCAGCAAGAAGACCAACCCGATGGCCAAGATTCGTAGCGGTGAAGTGGCGTCGCGCGCCGTCAACCTCGGCGGCTGGCTCGTGGCGGAGCACTGGATGAGCAATGACTCGCCCCTCTGGGATGGCCTGCCCGAGGATGTGGCCTCGGGTGGTGAGTACGCCGTGATGCAGTACCTGGGTCGCGCCAAGGGCGAGAAGGCGTTTGAAGCCCACTGGTCGACTTGGATCACGGAGGACGACCTCAAGCAGATCTCCAAGACGGGGCTCAACACCGTACGTGTGACCGTGGGCTACTGGATCGTGAACGACGAAGATGACAGCGAGTCTTCCACGACTAGCAAGTCGTTTGCACGTGGTGGACTCAAATACTTGGACTTGCTCATCAACAAGTGGGCCGTCAAGTACAACCTGGCCGTCATGGTGAGTCTGCACGCCCACGAAGGCTCCCAGAACGGGATGGACCACAGCGCACCGACCAAGATGTGGGAAACTGGATGGGGTGATTCTCCAGCCTACGCCAAGAGCTCCCTCTTGGTCGCCACGTTCATTGCCAACCGATACGCGAAAAGCGAGGCGTTCGTAGGGCTCAACTTGATGAATGAGCCGACAAACCCCATCGAGTACTCGCAGCTGTATGAATACTACGAGGCCGCGTACCAGGCGATTCGCGCTGAAGGCAACGACTGCATCATCGTGACTTCGCCCCTGCTCAGTAACCAGGGAGGCACCACGATGCAAGACTACATGCCGTGCCCGAAATACACGAACGTGTGGCACGAGTTTCATGTGTACTACAAGTGGGGGTGGGAGAACACCCCCAAGGATTCCATCTTTACCCAGGCGGCGACGTATAAGGCGTCTCACTTTGATATGTGGACGGGTAACCCTGTCTTTTTGGGCGAGTGGAGCCTGGCAACCCCGGACGAGGCGCCGCTCTCGAATGCAGAGCTTACCGAGTTTGCGGCCATCCAGATGAAGGAGGCGGAAGGGGCCCAGGCTGGTTGGGCGTTTTGGGCGTGGCGCCATGATGAAGAGAAGAACATTACCTCACCCTGGTCCATGCGACAGCTTTTGCGCGAAGGAATCATCACCATCCCGCAGTACCCTGCCACGCGAACGAGGGAGGCAGGCTCGAAATGCCCCACCAAGGGTGCGATTGATGTTGAGCTACTCGAAGAAGCCGCTCCGGACGTGCCTGCGACTGAGAGTGGCAGCGGCAGCGACCTTGAGAGTCCGTCATCTGCTTTATTTAAGCCGATCAACGGGTCGTCGTCGAGCCAGGACAAGCCGGACACCACTGAGAGCAGCTCTTCGACACCCGAGCCGTCCAGCGCTCGTTCTGCGATGCGACTTGGTGCATCCCTGCTGTCGTTTGCTGTCGCCACCGTGGCGGTTTGGATGCTGTAGGTGAACGCATAGAATAATAAGAGGTTGAGCGGGTAACATGAACAATAAACGAATAAAAAACCAAGTCGCTAACTAAACGCTTCTTACATCATCAATGCGGCATCCCTGGTAGACTAATCCTTCAGGCCCGTAGACCCCCTTTTTTGCTGTCATCGAGATCAAGGCTGAATGTTCACAAAATATGTTTCATGCGAAATACCGAGATCCCAAAATCGCAAGGGATCTCCCAAAACGGGATGAAGCAGCTGGACCACCCTGCTGCGAGCAATGCGGTAAGAGGGGTAGACAAGGTGCTTCGTTGAGCAATATGCGTGGATCTCACTGTTATCTGGATAGATTAAGGCTGAATGTTCGCTAGACAAGTTTCGTGCGAAATACCAATATTCCAAATTCGCAAGGGATCTCCGGCATGGGAAGAAACAGCTTAACCGCCCTGCTGCCAGCAATGCGGTAGGTGATGCGCACCAGGTGTGTCGTTGAGATCCACGCAATCTTTATAACTGTGGCCCACAGTCATAAACGTTAAGGCTGACCATTCACAAAAGGTTTCAGGGTGAAAAGCCAAGGTCCCAAAACTAGCAAGGGATCTCCAGAACGGGAAGAAGCGGAATAACCACTCTCCAGGCAATGCGATAAGCGTGCTACTGTGCTGGTTTGGTGGACGCGACGGAACTACGCTACCTCAACTCCAAAAAAGTACGAATGGAGTTACGCGTGTGCAGCAGATTCATACCGCTAGTAGCGTAAAATGGACGGCCCGTTTCAGGCGGAGTTGGTTGAATGTCGCGCAGTGTCTGCGATTATGGGGTACCTCTACAAAATAGGCAATGGATGGGTGAGCAATGGAAGTTGCCTGCATCTAATGTCTCGCTCTCTGACGCTTGGTATTACCTCATGAGAGATTGAATTCAAATAGTCGCATGCGTGCATTAGGTGGTTTGTGTGTTCTTAGGAGGAGGCAATGCGTCAATACGGCATGCTTGCGAATGCTACACCTCATTTGCGTTTTGGCGCTGTACAGACCAAGCAAATATTCACCATGCGCTTTTGGACCCCACTCTTTGCCGTTGCGAGTGGCATTGCCGCTTGCTTCGTTGGTGTGGATTCTCACGAGATGGAAGGGCTGGCTCAGCCGAGTGACCACGTTCAATACAAGATCCGCAATGGCGAAATGGCATCGAGAGCGGTCAACCTCGGTGGCTGGTTAGTGGCTGAATACTGGATGAGCTTTGACTCACCCGTGTGGATCGGTGTTCCCCCCGACACAGCGTTTGGGGGTGAGTACAGCACCATGCAGTACCTTGGACGCGAGAAGGGCGAGCAGGCATTTGAAGCGCACAGATCAACTTGGATCACCGAGGATGACATCAGGCAGATCTCTCAAACGGGGCTGAATACAGTGCGCGTGACCACGGGGTACTGGATTGTGAATGATGTAGACGATAGCCAGTCATCCGTGACAAGCAAATCATACGCACGAGGATCGCTTAAATACTTGGACACGCTCATCAATGTTTGGGCGGTGAGGTACAATCTGGCCGTGATGGTGAGTCTGCATGCCCACGAAGGTTCGCAAAATGGTATGGATCATAGTGCCCCGACTACCTTGTGGGGAACCGGATGGGGAAATTCACCAGCGAACGCGGAGAGCTCATTACGATTTGCAACATTCATCGCCCACCGATACAAGGATAGTGAGGCGTTCTTGGGGCTCAACGTGATGAACGAGCCGACGAACCCCATCACTTATCCGCAACTGTATGCGTACTATGAAGCTGCGTACATGGCAATTCGTAGTGACAATAACGATTGCATCATTGCGACCTCACCTCTTCTCACGAATCAAGTTGCTGGTGTCATGAATGACTTCATGCCGTGCCCGCAATACACGAATGTGTGGCATGAATTTCATGCGTACTACAAATGGGGATGGGAATCGCTTACGAAGGAGCAGATTTTCACCGAGTCAGCCAAGTACGCATCGTGGCACTTCGATACCTGGACCGGAAACCCGATCTACTTGGGTGAATGGAGCTTGGCTACACCCGACGAGGTGCCGTTGTCCGATCAGGATTTGGCCACATTTGCCGCTATTCAAATGGAAGAATCTGAAAAGGCTCAAGCTGGGTGGGCGTTTTGGGCCTGGCGTCACGACGATGAAAAATACAAGACTTCCGCATGGTCCATGCGTCAACTTCTTAGTCTTGGTCTTTTAAAGATTCCTTCGTACGCGCCCACGCGTCTTAAGGAGGCAGGCTCGCAATGCCGACCGAAAGGCCCCATCGACCTTGCAGCGTTGAAAGGCGAAACGGAGCATGATACATCGGGTGTGTCTGCCCAAGCGGCCAGGGTGCTGTTCAAAGCGCATGATGCTTCAACTCCTGATTCTAAAGATCGGCTTCGCGGACATTTGGACGGGAACAAATCCTCCGGTGGGCAACCATCCAGCGCAGTCAATCTGCCGACTAGGTTTCCGGAGGACGGAAACGATGATTTGATCGAAGATTCATCGTCCGTCTATGGAGAAAACAAAGATTTGCCAACGGTGAGTACGTACCCCAAACAACGTTCTTTGCGCAGCCACGACAGGATGTGAACAAAATCGTTTCCATGTGCTTGGGATGTCTTCCACATGGTCGTGAAAAACTCCATCCGAGCGATCAGCGTCACCATCATCCCACGAGTCGGGTGGTGCTACCTTTGCATATTACAGAGAATTTGTGCTTCTAAGACGAGTAGAGGCAACATGCATAATAACATGGACTTTCCACATCGACAAGAGGGATTCCGCCAGCTACAGTTATAGCGCTCACATATTATATGTGACTCAAATCGATAATGTGAAGCTTCATCGACAATACTTGAAGTAGTGCATTCCCAGTAGCTATTAGCCATGCCGTTGAGAATATGAGGGCATACACAGATTCTGTGGACGCAGGCTTGGTGTGTGCGCTTATAAATTCAACGCCACGACCAACCGATTCCAACTAACTTTATAAACTCAGACATGGAAGCATTACTTGTGACGCCGCGATGGTAAAATTCCAAGGCAACTGGACGTTCGGGATACAAACTGCGATGTCAGCACACGACGATCTTGGAAAATGTAGGTAATTCAATGTGAACCGTTACTACGGTAGTAAATTGCCTTCGTGTTGAACATGTGAAACGATGCGCCTACGAACATTTATTCTGACTTGTGTGAATACTTTGCGCTGGGGTCGTCCTTTCAGACTGCAACTCTTGAACCTAATGGCGTTGGACTCGGCGAACGCGGTGGTCACCTGTTCGTTGTATCTCGCCTTTTCGTATGAAACAGTTGTCATAAACAGCCATCCAATATCTTGGCAGCGTACCAGCTAAACTCTCCATGGATAGCCCAAAAGGAAGGACCCGATTGACCTCCACGCGATACAGCCGATTCCTTTGACGAGGGGAAACGACACCAATCGATTCTTCATAGTTGATGTTACGCAGTAGACTTAGTTTGTAGCATCTTCAGATAGAAAGACTATCAAACGACAACAATCTCAACAGCGAAAGCACAACTCGTTATATTCACAAGGTCACGTCAGTATGACCCACGCAAGCACGAGCAGGAGCACACACATGACAGCAAACTATACAAGCACTAGTATCGCGTACTGTCGTTTCAGTAACTCACTTAGTAGTATTCTGATTATCGATCACGATCAGCAACGATGCTCTTACATCAGCAGCTCCCTAAGCACGTTCGCCAACCATCTCCGAGTGCGTGCTCATGACTGTCAGCTCAGCATCGCGGATGTTCTCCTCAACCGCACCGGGCATGAAGTAGCTGACACCCAGTGATAGCACGTATGTGGCCATGGCAATGAAGCAAAAGATAGTGCCAGAGCTCATGCTACCACAGCGGAACAGGTCTGCGCCGTGCGATCGCATGAAACTTTCGTTGATCTCGTTGCAATCCTGGACATGGGTGGACGTGGCCACGCTGATACCAGCCACCAGCATCATCAGAGCCAGGATGCCATCCACCGATCGTTCCACGTGAAGCTTTGGGCGACGCGCCAACTGAAGCTTTTGCACAACCACCAGGTGCCACATCGAGTACAGCATACACGTGTAGCTCATGAGAATCGCGTAGGTCGCCGTGGGGCTCAGGTATTGGCCCGTGAAGTAGTGGCGGTAACCCGACACGATGCACACGAGAACAACCAGCGCGCTCACGAATTGCACCGCACGGCTGCCAAGACGAACCGCACGAAGACGGGGGTGCACTTGAATCTCCGGCTCAGTGTCCTTGACCACTGGGGTCGCGACTTCGGTGTATCCACGCGCCGCAGAGGGCTCCTCCTCGTTGGCCATAGCCGACGCCGCCTTGGGCGTGGCCATGAAGCTGGTCGCGATCGTCACCAAGAACAGACCAGCCGCCACGAAGGTGAGCACGACCCCCATCGTCATGTTGCCACAACGGAACAGCCCCGAGCCGTGGTAGGTCTTGAACATCGTGTTGTACGCGTCACACTTGCTGTAGGCCTCGGAGTTCGTGTGAACGAGACCGGCGATCACGAGCGCGACGGCGAGCAGGAGATCAGTCACGCGCTGAAAGTGCATCTTGGGCGAACGACGCGACAGCTTGAGCAGATGCAAGGCCACGATGTAGTAGACGGAGGCAATGATAGCCGTGTAGTTGGCGATGTACGAGTAGATGGCGGCCGCGCTGCTCAACTGACCAGTGGTGTAGTGGATGTAGCCAAGCGACGTAAACACCATGGCAGCGAGGCCCGTCAGGCCCTGAAGGGCACGCAGCACCAGCTGCGGCTTGGACAAAGTCACCATCCTGAGGTCTTGATTGATATTGTCGACACCAAGCAAATTGGGAAGTGAAGTTTGGTTAACGTTAGGAATCGGGGGAAGGCAAAGTAATCGTGACGCTAACCAGGAGCGTTTGCCCCAATGAAGCTCCAAGAGGAAGAAAGCGGAGAGACCGAAAGCAAGCCAGAGGGATTTGATCCACCAGTCACTAGGTGTCGTGGTAGGGCCGTGAGGGAGGGTTTGCTTGAAAATCTGATGACATTCGTGTTGGCAACTGCGTCGTGAGTGCGAGTGAAGTGAGAAGCTGCCAGACCCCCGTGCCTCGGACCAACCACAGGCCGTGACTTCGTGTCCATGAGGATAGATCATCAAGGGCTACGACTGACTCTCTGGCCATCGAATTCGAAAAGGTGAATCCTCCGACATAAACCAGTCACGACATATGAACGCCACAAACGATTCGTTGATTGATGGAAGTCTTGCCTCCACACGCGTCCGCAAATTTGGGAATTGTGAGCAACAAGATAGAATCCAGGCTCCGACACAGCCTGTCGGTTGGCTACCACTTGGTCAATATATACATGTGTTAGGTGGAATGAAGGCCGTCCCATACCATTCACGTGTTGTAGGCACAGCCCAAACGTTCGAGGAGCAACCACATATTCGACAAGTAGTGTTTTAAATTCAAAGTTCCTGCGTGAAGGAGTTTTCTTTGCTGTTGAAGGTGAGCTGGCACTCTTGGCGAGTGGAAGGCGTTGATGTACTCCGGCAAGATGCGCCCTGCAGCTGCGAGAAGATAGAGGCAGTTAAATCCTCGCAAAGAAACAAGCAGCCAGTTTCTTGTTGACGTGAGAAAATGGAGAGACGAACGGAGTGAATCGACGTGTGTACCTACTGTAGTTATTCCAACAAACACGGGATGGAGCACCCAGCGAGAGCGACAGGTTAGGAGCCGCAGGTATAATAATAGCTGACGAGATTGCCCTTCCCCATTAATCAGAAGCTGGCGTGTGGCGTATGCCCGTGTACTTCCCCCACGGCTCCTGGTTGGGCCGAGGCACGTGTGCGCAGGGACATTGGGAATGGGATTTTATTGATGTTGAAGTGGGTCTGATTAACCAATTATCGCTACCGGGTCGGAAATACGCGCCCCGGATTGGCTGGGGGCGTACGCTCCAGGTCACCAACAAAACCAGTCCAGGGTATTGTCGGTTGTCTGATTAATAATTTCCAGAGTGTTGTTTCGTCCAGAGACAATCTCAACCGAATGGCCCTGGAAGCGCGCCCCCCCATTACATGTGGCGCTGTACCATCGACATCAATGCACAAGGATGGAAAGCCGATGTGCTTGCCCAGTGAATGGTTGCTATTGCCTGTAGTTTGACAATCGAGGCATGTGCGTCACAGTCAAGGCGAAGCATGGCCTATAAAGTGCGGAGGCCTGAGCCACGGGACGAACGTGTGGCATTCTCCAATCGTATCCTTTGATTTCAGGAACGCAAAATCGTGTTACGTGCCGTACAGTAAGTGAAACCTCGAGCCCGTAGTATCATTCTACTGTACCGACCCCATTCTCCACAGAAAGCACGTGTCATTTCCTTGGTAGGCGCCCCATGGTACCGTATCCATCTCACCACCCAGTACCCCCGAGACTGTAAACTTCACGGGCGCAGGTCCGCTCCGTCCGCCAACCAAGGCCCCCACGAATGTTGGGCTTGAACACGTCTATTTCATCATTTTGCTTTTAGCCTTCACCTGCTCAAGACCCACTCGCATCTTTCCACCCACGATGAAGACCTTTGCGCTTTTGTTTGCCGCTCTGTGCGCCACCGCGTCGGCGGAAGACTGTGATTACGCTGTTGTTGGTCCTCAGCTGCACACGTTGGGCGATGAGATTGCCACGTGCGTTGCTGCCACAGGCTACGACGTTGTTCAGCCCACCGAGCCCCCCACGGATGAGCAAGCGTCGAACATGTGCTCTAAATGCGGAGACTTTGTCGACAAGGTGTCGGGAATGACGTGGCCGGACTGTGAAATGGACCTCGCTGGCAAGAAACAGACGCTGACCGCCTACTTTGACAGTATTGTGGGTCATTGCCTCGTCGATTCCGACTCAAAGGAGGAAGCAGGCACCCCCGTCACTAATTCCTCGGCTGGTGATGCTGCTGGCTCGTCCGTCAACGATGACGACGATGACTCGTCAGATGCCACCCCGGCGCCTTCAACCGCAGCTCAAGCCTCCCTGGCGTTCGCGGCGACTGCTTTGGCCGCCTGCTCGGTCGCGGCCATGAACGTCTAGATGCTTCCTCACACGGTGGATTGCCATATATTTGCTCCAAAACCAAATGAATACATACCACTAGTATTTTGTTCACAAAGCTGTGCTCGATAGTGCGTGCTTGGGTCTCCGTCCTGTATATTTTGGTGATGACGATGGTAAGTTGTAGCGAGTTCTTTCCAGAGTCCTTCGCCCAGGACCGCGCAAGTTGGCTGCTCCTTTGTGTTTTGAATCGAATCTATCAGATTCATTTTGCAATCGATTGCAACAGGACCCTAATTCGAAATCCATGACTACTGACCGGTCGCGGACCGTTGTCTTCCGTCCATGATTGTTCTTCTCTCTCGATGTGGAAGAAGAACGTGCTGGCAATCGAATCTGATTGAGAAACGGTCGTTATTAAATAATCTCCAGTGCAGGATCGTTATCAGGCGAAAAGAGAAACTACCACGTCAGTGCCAACAGGCGTCAATCTCGACGTACTCGAGTTGTCCTACGTGTCTGTTAGACAGCAGAACCAGGACACCAAGGTGGTCGATGCCATGTAAAACCCCATTGTGCATGTATGGCGCCCAGAGAAAATGAATGATGTTGGTTTGGTCAGTTACATGGCCGCCAAGAGACGTGATGAAAGAAGAAGAAAAAACAATCTTGCTCTCTAGCTTTCCATTCACCTGAGCGGATCCCGTCATAGCTAGTTGGTTTTCCATTCTCACAATCCATTTCGCCTCCACCAAGTATCAAGACGATTCAAGGACTGACCGCTGGTGATATCGAGAACGCTCCGATTTATCGTGGCCAACAACGCATCCGTTCCGATGACTCGCTCTCTGGTCTTGCTGGCGACCTCG
>JAADWT010001238.1:0-10006 GCA_023336285.1 Pythium grandisporangium
CCCCCCCCCCCAGAGCTGTTGGCGCACTCCTGTGGGCATTTGATAGACCCCATCCGTTGGGCATCTTTTCGTTCTGGTGTTTGGGTGTTGTTGGGCGTTGTTGGGTGCTGGTGACATCAGCGTGAGCGTCGCTTCCGCAGCCCCAACTTGCTGGATCGTTGGCGCCAACAACAACAATAACAAACAACAGCAACAGCAACATCCAGACCAGCAACTCGGCATTGGTCCTTCCGCTTGACAACATGACCATCTCGGACGACGAGGGCTTTGAGATCATCGAGCTCGTGCGATCGTCGGCGGCGGCCATGGCCGCGCCCCCAGCTGCGTTGGCGGCGCTCAAGCCACTCAAGATGGGCAAGAGCAAGGTGAAGATGGCCTCGGGCAAGCTCAAGCTCAAGGGGAAGGACGGCAAGAAGGTGGCCAGCGCCAGTACCGGCAAGAGCAGTACCACAAGCAGTAGCAATGCTGGTGGGCATCACGGCACGACGATGACCAATGGCAATGGCAATGGTAGTGGCAATGGTAGTGGCCTTGCCAAGGGCAAGAGCAAGGTGAACAAACCGGCCAAGAACAAGCCCAGCAGCAAGGGCATGACCAAGAGCGACGGCAGTAGCACCAACCACAGCAATGCCACAGGCAAGAGCAAGAGCAAGAGCAAGAGCTCGAGCTCGAGCAAGAGCGCGGCGAGCATCTCGAGTCTGTTGGAAGGCGCGGTCACGAAGAAGAAGAAGAAGGCAAAGAAATCTGCCAAGGCCACCCCCACACGGTCGCCGTTGCTGACTCCATCTCCGTCTCCGTCGCCATCACCGCCACCGTCACGGTCACGGTCGCCGTCGCCGTCGCCCAGGCGACGCCCCACGGGCATGCTGAGTATGACGGAGCTGTGCAATGGCTCGGAGGACTCGGAAACCAACGAACGAGAGGATCGGTACCCACGCACGATCGATTTGCTGGACGAGACGAGCTCAGTGGATGATACGGCGTCGATGATGGGCTCAGAGACGAGCAAGTCCACGCCACCCAAGAAGCGCGCCAAGTCACGACCCACCACGAGCGCGAGTGTGAACATGAATGCCGATACGGATGCGAATGCGAACGCGGAGAAGAATGATGAGGACACGGATGACGGCTGGTCGGACCACAATCGCTGGTATTGTAATATCTGCAAGGATGGCGGCGAATTGCTCTGCTGTGATCGTTGCCCCCGCGCGTTCCATATGAGCTGGTACGTGGATTTGTTTCCTTCTTCTTTTCGATGGTGTGGTAACACGAGTGCTAATGATGGTCGGGTATATGCTTCTTGATTTTTTTTGTCCCTCGATGATTCTTGGTTTTGGTGCAGCCTTGGTATGAAAGGAGAGGCGATTCCGGATACTGAGTGGTTTTGCAAGATGTGCGCGTACGTAACCCGGCCATGGCCTGACTGTCCTGGTGGGTTTGAAACAATGTTGTTATGCTAGGGAGCTAAACAGATTACGTTTCTTTTGGATGATGGAATATGTTATGGTTGTGATGAGCAGCGAATGTCTGGACCGACGTCGTCTCAAGAAGGAAACCCGAGAGAAGGCGCGACTGGTTCGTGAAGCGGAAAAATTGGAGCGTGATGCCAAGAAGCAGCAGGTGAAACAGATGAAGGAGGAGTTGTTGGCGCAAAAGTCGGTGCAGGCCATTGAGCACAAGGCCAAGCGCGTGCTGGAGATGCAGGATCGCATTCTTAGTCGCAAAAAGATCAAGTACAAGGACAAGGAGGAAGAAAAACTGGGCAAACTGGCTGAAGATTTGGCACAAACGGTCCGATCAGTCAAGGAAAAGTTGGAGAAGCTCGAGAAGGAGGATGCGGCGTTGAGGAAGAAGGAGGATGCACTGAACAAGAAAAAGAAAGGTAGTACGGAGGACCAGTTTTCCACTGTGAGCGGGAACGAAACCCAACATGAAGCAGTGGTCGGTGACCGCCCAACGTACGTACTATCCCCATTGATGGCTTGTTCGAATTAGTGGATGGCGATATTATATACTGTGTGCTAATCAAGGTTGCGTTTTGGTTTCATTGTGAACGTAGACCGACTGGATGCGCATTAAGCGAGTTACCAGAACATCTTATCGGCCAATTGATGGCGATTTGGGACTGTATTAGCTCATTTGCTGATATCCTACAGCTCTCGCAGCTGACGATGAATCAGTTGGCTGGAGCGTTGGTGCACAAGGGTTACTCGCCTCTCGTTACCGAGGTACACATGTGCTTGCTCGACCTCATATTGGAAGACAGAGAGGATGAAGATTACGTCTCCGATGACGAGGCTCCGTTGGATGAGGTTGAGCGTTTCCGGTACGAAATTCAACATGCACCGCTCACGGTTGGCGTGCCGACGTCGAATTTGCTCAATTCACTGTCGTGGCCCTCCGTTCTTTGCAACCTCATCGAGTCGGTTCCACGGTATGCCGCCAAGTGCTCTCACGCACTACGAGATGCTGTTGCCCAGCTAAGTGACAACGAGTACGCTGATCTTGATATCAAGCACAAGCTAGCACTACTGAAGTTCCTAGTGGATGGCGTGTACAGCACCGATAAAGTCCGTCGGATGCTGGGCAGTCATGTCAACGACTACACTGCGGCCACAAAGGCATACAACCGTGCTGTTCTACAGGATCGCAAGCTCGCGATGGAAGAAGAGAAGAAGCTCCGAGAAAAACAACGGACAGAACTAACCGATCTTACAGAAAATGGTAAGGGCTCCGTGAAAACGTGGCTGAAAAACGACAAGAAAATGTCTGGAAACGGGAATGGCGCTGCGCCAAATGTGGGTGGCGCGAATTTGGATGTGATAGCGGGTGAAGGCGAAACTGAAGACAGTAAAATGGACTCTGGATCAGCAAGTGATTCGGAATTCGACGATCTGGACGAAGAGGCTATTAATTCCAATGAAGAGGACTTAGAGAGGCTCCAGACGGATGGATTTATCTCAAGACACGAGTATTTATCGCGCAAAAAGCAGCTGGATCTTCAGCGCGAAAAACTTCGACGTCGGGAAGAGAAGAAGGTTCGAAAGCAAAAACTAATTGAACAGCAGGAGCGGAAACGAGCATCGGCAAAGAAGGGCATCCAAGAAGGATTGATCTCAAAGGATGCCGACCTTTTGCGAGTTGCGATTGATAAAGGCAAAGAATGTGAACTGCCGGATCGCATCATTATGTCGGCTTCTCATGTTCTTGAAATTCTCGAGGCCGAAGAACTGCGCGAAGAAGAAGCGGAGGAACGGAAGATCAAGTATCAGAAAACGATGCGTGACTTGTTTGTGCGCACTGAACCACTCGGACGAGATAAAGAGAATCTTCGCTATTGGATGTTTCGTGGGGATCATCAGCATCTCTACGTTCAAAAGCCGGGATCGTTCAGCATGAAATCTCACTATGATGCAGATGGAGACGTGAGTATGGAGGATTTCGATGCATCGGCATCTGTTTGGTATTGCTATTCATCACAGGTGGAAGTGACCGCATTGATGGAGTCATTGGATGAACGGCATCCGCGTGAGGGCTCGTTGCGCGCATCCCTAAAGGATAATTTCGAAGTCATCACTGAGGATATGCCTGTATCAAAGCCTGGACTATTGATCTCGGATCTACTGAATGATACCGAGGCTGCTAGAAAACGCGCGCGCCGTCACACTGGAAGCCCTGAGGCAGATGCAGACTTCATATCGTGGCGCAATGACAAGAAGACATGGCGGAAAAATCACCACCTGAATATGGACGTTGATTCACTTCGACAAGACTTGACCGATGTCGAACAGTGGTTATCGAAGCGATTGAAGGAGCTTGGCTCAACATGGTGCGAATCTGGTCGACCAGGTTGGCTCAAAACGGTGAAAGAGCTGGATTCTGTGCAGGATGCAATTGGTCCGGTGTTGCAGCTGGAAAGCGAAGTCATGTCTTTTCAAACCAGGGCACAAACCCTGCTTGCCGGTAGTGAAGGTTCTGCGCTCAATGAAGCATCTAAATCATCGAGCACTGGAGGGGATAACGCTGCTGCATCCTCGGGTGTTGAAAAGGGTGATGCTGACGAGGAAGAAGAGGAAGAAGATGAAGCGGAAGAAGATATGTCAGCCGACGACGGGTCCATTTTGTGGCCAACGAAGAAATGCCGTGACCGTTGGATTGCAGAAGTCAAACGTGCAAGGACTGTCGCGACATTAGCAACTGCATTGGGCTGTTTCGTGCAACGTCTCGATATATTCGGGCTCTCTGAAGCCCCGACTGACGATTCCTCCATTATGACACGTCGGGCTAAGACAGAAAAGGAAAAACAGTCGCGAAAACAGCGCGCAGCGAAGAAGAAACAGAAAAAAGAAGAGGCGGAAGAGACCGATGAAGAGGAGAAGGACGAGAAGGAGGAACAAGAAGAAGAAGAAATTGCGAAGGATCATGACCAAAGGCTCGAGAGACGAAATTCAGCAGACGACTGGGAAGAAGACTGCTACATCTGTTCTGAAGGTGGTGAGGTCCTATGTTGTGACGGTTGTTCCCATGTCTTTCATTTCACATGCGTTGGACTACGTCGAGTTCCACGTGGTAAGACGTTTTGCCATCACTGTGACAAATCAGTCCATCCCATTCATCCTGTCGCTACGCGAAAACGCGACGCAAAGGTGGCCAAACAAGTTACGGAACCTGAGCCCAAGAAACAAACTGGTGAAGATGCTGAGATTGTTGCGAATTCAAGTGATGACGAGGACGACTCGGATGGGTCCGATTTTGAGGTGACGGTGAATACACAGTCGCTTAATGCTGCAACTCGGGAAGATCAGTGGGACGTGGAGTGTGGTGTTTGTCGCTTGGGAGGTGAACTTCTTTGCTGTGATGGCTGCCCTCGCGCTTTCCACACGAAATGCATCGGAATTGAGGTACCGTAGTTTCTGCTTGAGTGAGGTATATTTTGTGTGGATGTAAAGAAGAATCTGACCTCATTCCGTGGCATTGCGGTTTTATTTAGCAGATTGTACCAGATGATGAGTGGTTTTGCAACGAGTGCAATCGACAAACCTGTGGCACGTGCAAGAAAAACAAAATTCGGTTGGATTCCCATGTTATATGTGGTTCCGAGGATGGAACCAAAGGCTGTGAGCGTGTATTCCATTTGGTACGTAGTCAAGTTAGGACTTTATGCATGGTTTCTGTTTAGAACCTACAGGTGGCCGAAGATCGTTGGCTTATGTACCCATGCTTATATTATGTTGTGTTTCCGCTCACAGAAATGTGCCAAGCTCGCGAAGGTTCCAAAGGATGATTGGTATTGTACCAAATGTCGCAAAGCATTGCAGAAAGCCGTGTGATTTATCGTTGACAATCTTGATCAATTTAGACTATACTGCGCTACTTTCGGACGGCTGAAAGCCGTTGTTCTTCCGATTGTTGTACTTGGTGTTGTTGAGATGGGTGGTGAACTTCAACTATATAGTGATTTTTGCTAGAATGTGAGGTTGTGATTGTTATTGTAGGGTTGAGGTGAAAACCTCCTGCCATTGGAGCGCAACACGAGTCCAGCGGTACCTCTCGCGCGCAAAATCGAGCATCCGCCGTCGTATCGCGGCTGTCGCCTGGGGGTGAGCCACTGCATTCACGATACTCGTCACCCAAAGCCCCACCCATTCCGCGTCGAGCTCCACTGACCCGTGTTGCACTGCTCGCGGACCCAAGTCGAAGGCATCGCATGTTTCAGGCAGCGCCGAGTGGGGGAACCGCGTGGTGATTGGGATCGCTCCGTTGGCCATGGCCTTCATGAGTGACACACAGCTAGTCTCGCTGAACGTGGTCGGATACAGGTAAAACCCTGCCTTGGCGTATGCGTGGGCCAGTGTGTCATGGTCCACGAGACCCTCATACGTAACCCCTGTTTGTTGCAGAAGTCGCTCGATTTCCTGTTTCCATGCATCAAAACCTGGTACGTGGCGTTGTCCCCAGGCGATGAACGCGTCCGTGAATCCGTAGTAGACTTGAAGCGTGGCCGTGGGGATACGACTACGAATATGCGGCCAGGCAAGCAGAAGCGTGTGAAGGCCACGGTTCGGAGCACTTCCATACACAAATCGAGTGTTCCGTTCCGTGTCGTCGTCGACGGAGTCAACGAAATAGGCCGGATCTAGTGCATTTGACGTCACCACGAGTTTGTGCTGCACGTGGACAGGGAACTGCGAGGCCTGGAAGGTACTCACACAGAACACGGCCGTCACAAAGTCGGTGAGTAGTCGCGATTGCTTCACATCTGGGGCGGGCATATCGTGCACCCAGAAGTAAGTCGCGCGACTGGCACCAGCTAACGCCAACGAGATGTGGTACCGCCAGGCGATGAAGACGTCGACACCAGCATCGGCTGGGCCGTATGCGTAGTGTGGGTACCAGTGGACGCCCTCACGCTCGTGGGTTATTTCGCTGGTATGATTTGCAAAGCCTATTGGGCCCTTATAACCACCATCATCGTCACTCATCTTGTCTCGTGCCTCGGCAAGGGTCATATCCTCTGGCAGTGGATTGCCATACACTTCCACCCAGTACCCAAGCGCGACCAGTTCTCGTGCCATGAACACGACCGCTTCCTCCGAGCCACCCAGCCCACGTGACTGCAGTGATGATGGACCCCAGGCATCCCACCACGATTGTCCATACTCGTGGCAATACACCACCACGACCGGCTGGCCCCATCGTGGGCGTGGGCGCTTGCGGAACGAAGCTCCTTCCGTCTTGTACCGATGGCGGGCCTCGGCCAGTGCCGTCACGATCTGGTATTCATCGCCCTCAGCATACTGCCCGAGTTGATTGTGCAGCGCAGCCAGATTGTACGCAAGCTGGAAATACAGTGGATGCCGCGTCCTGGCTGCAGTCAAGACGGCGATCGCCTCTTGGACGTGATCGGTTTGCGCGAGTGCGTAGCTGTATTGCAGGTAGGCCTGCTCTCGCGCATGCCTTGTCGCCGGTGGATTCTCGTCCAAGTCTATTAGCGGTAGGTGTTCTTCTGGCTCCAGGTAGATCCCTCCGTATCGTTCGTACACGTCGACCAGTTCATGCAGTCTCGAGGCCGTGAAGAGTATATCCGTGAGCGCTGCAAACGCTGCGAAATGCGTGGGCTGCTGTTGCAGCAATGTCACCAGATCACGTCTGGCCAGCTCGGTCTCGTTCCGTGCGCGATGCACCAGCGCGCGATTGAATCGGAACAGCGCCATCTCTGGGTACATGGAGACAGCGTGGTGCAGTTGCTGCAGAGCCCACGCCGAGTGACGACCACTTTGATAGAGCGCGACGCCCAACAAATGGATCGCATCCACGTGATACGGGTCCACGGCCAGCACACGGTGGTAGATATGACTGGCCAGTTCCCATTGCCCATGCTGCTGGCTGTGGAGCGCGAGCTGAACGGCCTTGGTGACGCGCCTGGCGGTATTTTCCGGTGGTGCAAACCAGGTGTCGTGGTCATTGGCTCGTGTGGGGTATACGATGACGTGGAACTGTTGGTGGTTGGGGCGTGGAGGTGTCATCGCTGAGAATCGCAGCGCCACGTCATGCATCAGCGCATACGCTGTCTCAATGGATGCCGTCGTGCGTGGCGTGTCAAACAGAGGCGACGCCAACGATTGGCGCGCCAACTCGGCTCGGAGCTGGGTCAACAGACTGGGAGTCAATGCCAACTGCACGGCCAAGTCCTCATACTCTTTCAGCGAGTTCGGCACGAGCGTTTCCAGGCCATACCCGGCATTCTGCAGCAGTGCCGCGGCAACCCGTGATGGGAACGTATCCCCCCAGAGCGTGACGATGGGCAGATTGGCCCATAGGGCATCAGCGGCCGTGGAATGCGCGTTGTACACGATGGAATCCAGAAAGAGATCGGCCAATGTGAGTCGCGCCAGGTGCGCACGCTTGCCTAGGCGTGGCGCAAACACGAGGCGATCGCCATGCACGCCATGCGCCCTCGCCTGCCCACGCAACGTGGCCTGGATGCGACTGGCGTGGCTTGCCGTCGGTGCCAATAACCAGAGCACACTCTGGGGCACACGCCGCAGAATGCGCATCCAGAGGGAAAAGGCCTCGGGCTCCATCTTGTCGATCGTGTTCATGTTGCACAAGACCACCCCATGCCGTGGAAGCGCATGACGCAGGCGCTCTCGACGATGGCAGTGAGGAGGAGACATCACTACCATCCTTTCGTGGTCACCGTGGTCATCACCATGGTCCTCATCCTGGTCCTCGTGTAGCGAGCTACAGACCGGAATCTCTGGCTCGTACTGGTTGACCTGGTAAGTGGCGGGCAGGTAGACGACCCGCTCGGTCATGGTGGTGCCCACCCGTTCGGGAGGCACGACCCATCGATCCACCAGCGCGAAATCCGTGAACGACGCGCCCATGGTACCGGGGAAGCCAAGGTAGTTGACCACCAGCCGACTGGGGCGCAGCGCCGTGAGGCCAAGGCGAGCGCCCTTGGTGTGGGCCATGAGGTCCACGACCAGGTCTACCTCATCCAATGCGATTCGACGCGAGGCCTCCAGGTCGGAGAGCGCGGCGATATCCACGAACGAGCCACACCTCTGCTCGGCACGCCGGCGCCACTCGGACCCGTCATGGGGTCCATACGAATAGCAATACGTCTCGATCTCGATGGTCGGATGACGCTGTTGGTGGTAATCATCGTCGTTGTTGTTGTTGTGGTTGGATGTATGATGCGAGTCCAGAAGCCCCAGCGTGAGGTGCCCCATGGGGTGCTCGCGGAAATCATACGAGAGGTAGGCGATGCGAAGCGGGCGTCGCCGTAATGGAAGGTTGCTCGTGATCACAGAGGACACTGCTGATGAACGTGATGCTGGTGACGGTGATGGCGAAGATGATGATGATGAGGAGGATGGCAGTAGCAGGTCTCGTGGTGGTAGCAGTTCCAGTGTGGTTTGCTGTTCGTAGGCGCGGGCATGCGCGATCGCGAGTGCCTTGCGGTAGGCATCCGAGACCTGCAGAAGCGTGGCATCATAGGGAAGCAGAGAGACTCCGCGTGGTCGTTCATGGAGCTCACGCGCGATGGCGACGGCCAGTTGATCGTGGATCATCTCCATGTCCTGCCATTCACAGAGAGTGCGCCGGGACGTGGCCCAGTTAGCCAGCGCCAATGGATTCCACGGCGCAAGCTGCACACTGCGCTCATGCACATGCATGGCCTCGACCCAATGGCCGTGCTCCTTGAGGAAATGCCCCTTGTTGTTGAGCGCACCGAGCTGACTTGAGAGACTGCTAGTGGCATCAAGGATGCGGTCCTGATGCCAGATGGCCTGCTGCCATTCACCTCTTGCGAAATGAATCGCACCCAGGTCCAAGTGAGCACCTTCGTAGTGCGGATCCAGCGCCAAGACGCGGTGGTAGAGCGCCTCGGCCTGCTGGAACTGGCGCAGGCCATGCAGCGCTGACGCCTTGTTGTAAAGCGCGTTGAGGAAGTCGGGGATGAGCGCCAGGGCATGATCAAAGCTTGCGATAGCGCGTAGACACGAGGCTGTGCCGTGACGATCGGATTCACGGGCCAGGTAGCCGAGGTTATTGTGCAAGGATGCCAGGTTGGTTGTGTCGTTCATGGCCTCGGCTAGTGTGATGCCCTGCGTGGCGAGTGCGGTCGCTTGCTCCAGGTCGCGCGTGGTGCGGAAGACCAGCATGGCTAGGTTGTTGTAGGCGCCAGGCAGCAATGGGGAGGTCTCGATTGAGCGCTGGTAGAGATGCATGGCCAATGTGGTGTCACCGCTCTGCTCGGCGCGGCGCGCTTGCTGGTACCAGTCGATGGCCTCGTCGTAGAGCGCAAAGGCCTCTGTCTCTGCGTCAGTGGGAGGAGGTGGGGGCAATGAATCGGATTGGTGTGCTTGAGCAAACAGGAGCGGTAACAATAGCGATATCCATAGCCAGAATCGTAGATATAACCATAGTGGATGCATGATTGCAAGGAATATGTGTCGCGCCATGAGACTGGATGTGTGTGTGTGGGGGGGGGGGG
>JAADWT010001239.1:0-10002 GCA_023336285.1 Pythium grandisporangium
ACTACACCTTTTTGCATTCAAAGTGGCAAATTCGACGATTCAATGTGGCAAATTCTGCATTCAATATGGCAAAACCGTCAGTTTTAATATGTTTTGGATTATTAAGTTGTAGATTCCACTGTGTTTCCGGTGGTGGGAACCGTACAATTTGCGCCACCTTTACGTGAAAAGAAAACCGCGCGCGCTGCACAATTTCTGGCCCGCCGTCGTGCTGCTATATACTGCAGACGCCAGCGCACAGAACCATCAAAGCACACAGAGAACGGTATCTCGAGTTGGCAGCGGAGGTTGTCATCAGTGAGGTGATAACCCCTTAATTGTGTGCAAACTGCGTTCAGCATCCGTTCGCATTCCATGCTGAATTTTTACTACACCCAGCATGAATTGCATGTTGGGATGTAATAGAGTATTTCCCTTGAGATTTGCGTTTTCCCGTTAAGTTTCCCCCCATAAACTTCTACGTCACCACCTTATTAGTGCGCTGACATATTGAATGCAGAATTTGCCACATTGAATCGTCGAATTTGCCACTTTGAATGCAAAAAGGTGTAGTACAGTCCAACGAAACGATGGCGACTTGGATAAAAGCACGATAGGTGGCAGTATTTGAATGGGTGCAACGACACGCGGAGTGAATCGTCAGCGCACCTTCGTCACCACCCACAAAAAAATGAGAGTAATGTGTCCTGCAAGACAAATCACCGCTTAGTCTGCTTGGACGCATCTGGGCCAACGTCCAGACGTTCACCTCGTTTTCGTATAACCTGCAAAATTAATTTGGTTGTCTTGCTCTATTTAATGCAATACTGTTGTACAACAAAGTATATCCTTCGATAACTTGTGAAATGACCTTGTGTTGCTGTAAGATTCGATTAGTCAAAACCACAGCCACCACACACTATCCTATATCCATCGAAAGGATGATCGATCTCTCCCGGCCCTCAAGAGAGCCCAGAGGACGCATGTTATAGTGAGGATGCAAGCAGGAAAGAGAGACACTTTCAATTCAGCTGCTGCACCAAGACTCGAGTCTTTCACACACACACATATATTGCAATGAAAGTCGCCGGTGGTAGAAATGTCCGACGAGGGTTGCTCAATAGCGCCTCATCCAGCCAGAACGAAGATGTGAATTCGTGTCGGACCGAGGTGCTCAGCGATGGTTGTTCTCAGCAGCGCACATGCCGTAGCTGCATGGCCTCCTCCCTGCGCGATCAAGGGCTCTCCTGCTATCTAGAGACTGCATCCGGCCAATGCAGCTCGTTTGGTGAGCTTGCACCCCCGCAGACCACACTCAACAACGTCACGTCGATTGGAAAGGAAACGAGGACTACTCAAGAGCTGGAGGCGTCTGGGATCTACTCGTCCACGACTCGTCACTACTGCAGCCTGTCCGATCAAGCCTGTTCGTTATGCAGAACGCTGGGGGACTACCCTCGACTGAGACTGAGCCCAGGTCAGTTGAAAACCGTATCCGCCGATCGAACGATCTGCTACGGCGAGTCTGGTTGCATTTGTGCTGCCGCCTGTGAATCCTCCCAATGGCTCGACCAGGCCGGTGCACGCTGCCCCTCCAATTCCGTCTACCCATACAAGTTCAGCAGCTCCATGGGCTGGGCACCACCCGTCTGGGCAGTCATGGGGGCCGTGGTACTCCTGCAACTAGTGATCGCGGCAATATTCCTCGTGCGTCGACAACGAAGGTGTCACGAGACCCAGCGAGATGACAGAGCTAACAAACCCAGCAGAGCGTACGGCGACGTGCAGGCTGTGAAGCTACAGGGCTGGTCGACGTGGGACGAGCATGAGAGTGACTCGGGCTTTGTCAACCTCCAAGACATGCCGCCTCTACCGCTTGCAACTCGAGACCTTGAGCCACCCAGCATCCCCACGCAGCACGGTACCAACTAAATTATTTGAGACGACCCTTGTAGTTAACTGTAGACGCTTTGCCCTTGTATTGCTCGTAGTCAGTTAGTTGGTTGCGGTCAAGTAGTTTCCAAACTAAGCGGGATACGTACTCTTTCTTGTGCGAGAAAATTTGCGTGACTGTTGATGCCTCTGCCATCTATCCCGCCTCATGTACCGGTCCTTGGTGGCTCGCTCGACTTACCGTTAGTAGTAATAGGCAACAAGCTCTGGTGCACTGCCAGCTGATCAGTTGTGATGCCTTTCGCGTGGGCAGCAGCCACCAGTGGGTGGTCAGTCTCATCAGCGTCGCCAGCCCGCGCCAATTCGAGGATGGCAGGGTCCGATACCAATCCACAGAATGCGGTGCTGCCACTAGATCTGGATAGCTTGCGTCACCACACACGACGTTTAAGGTCGTTCCATTTCTCTGCAAATGAATTTCGGCAGCTTGGTATGAAACGCAACGCACTGGTTGCATGACTACTTGCTTGATGGCGCATCCTGCAGTACAAGAATCGCATCTTGGCGTCGATAATCCGCCCACAAAGACCGCTACTACGTAGTATAACACGTGCGATCGGAGCTGTTTGACAGGCAGTTTGATTCAAGCGCGTACAATAGTCCTCAGCAAACACTGAGAAGAGACCGCACGGTGATTGATGGTGACAGCACGCTCGCGACTCTTTGAGTCCGTCTCTTGGCTTAATTTCAAAGCCAAACCAAGAAAGATCAAAGCAAAAACAAAACAAAGAAAGAAAAGATTCCCTATCGGGCGCAACATATTGCGGCCAGTCTACGCCGCAGAATCGCTTTCATCGCCTCTTGTTCACTGCCAAGTCGCCATTCAACCTCCATCATGTCAGCGCCCACCGAGTTCCCTGTTGTCTTGATCCACGGTGAGTTCATCCGTTCGTTCGTCCACCAGTCATTGCTCACGGCAACCACAATGGGCGACTCGTTAGCCACCATTCATGTCCTCATCGCTTGTCATGTGCTGCATGTCTGTGTGGGTGATGCTCGACTCAAAATACAACAACAAAAAAACACAGGCATCTTTGGCCATGGTCGGCAGCGGCCCATGTGGAACCTGGGGGCACCTTACTGGCCAGAGAGTGCCCTGAACGCGATCAATCCCAACCACATCATCGTGGACGTTGGCGCCATCTCGTCTGATTACGACCGCGCCTGCGAGGTGTTTTACCAGCTCGTGGGGGGCACCGTCGACTATGGAGAAGAACATGCTCGTCATACGGGTGTGACCTAGAATCCCATTCCTCCTCCTCCTCTTCCTCCCTCCCCCACAGCTGATCCTCCCCTTGTATGTCTGTCTCTGTGTGTGACTGACTATCCAGGCCACGAGCGCTTTGGCGAGACGTATCCTCGTGGCCATCACCCACACTGGAGCGCGCACTGTCCGATCCACATCATTGGCCACAGCATGGGCGCCACCACGGGTCTGGAGCTCTACCAACTGCTCTGCGCGGACGCCTTTGGCGTTGGCTCGGACCACCGCTGGGTGCGCAGTCTGGTCAGCATTGCCGGCCCACTCACGGGCTCAACGTTTAGTCGCTGCTTCCACTTGCACGCGCAGACCCCGTCCACGGCCGTGGTGCTTCGCGTCGTGGCCCTGGCCCTTGCCGTGTGGTTCAAGCTGGGCCAGGCCTTACCCTGGCTGCGCGGTGGCTTTGACTTTCGTGCCAACCAATGGCACGCATACTCACTGAAAGACCTGGCCTCTCGACGAGGCGCACTGAACCGCTCAAATGATCTGGGCACGCACTCGTGTCTGCCGTCGTACCGCATTCAGAAGAACCGTGAGCTGGGTCATATGGATCGCCTATTCCTGCTGAGCATCGCGACGTCGCCGCGGTTCTCGTTCCCCGTGGTTTCCAGGCGAATGGGCTGGGTCGTGCTGCTCTGGTGCCTGGTCTGGGACCGCCTGCCGCATTGGTGGGGCCCTGCGAGACGATGCCCCCGCATGGCCGCACGCGCGAGGGCCCTACTCGTGGTGGTGTCGAGTTTATTGGCCTGGCGTCGCCTCAAAGCGGTGGACTTTGCCCGGGCGCCATCGCTGTGCTTGTTTGCGTGGCTCACGAAATCGAACGCGCTTGCTGGACTGGACCACGACGTGGACCCGCGCGAGTGGGTGCTCAATGATGGTGCGGTCAATATCCACTCGATGACTCGGCCGTGGTTCCCAACAGCCGTACCATCCGCACCACCGACCAGTGGGGACACTGGCGGGCTGCGGGCGTCGCCGTCGATGCGGTCGCTGGGTAGTACTGGCGCGGAGGCGGTGGCGGTGGCGATGGCGCGGTGTGAATCGCACATCTCGATTGACCGGTTCCCACTGGCTACTGGTGGTGATGGCTCGACAGAGGGCGAGGGTGACGTGGTGGACTCTCCGACTCGGACGACTCGCGAGTTGGCACGAGGCCGGTGGTACGTATACCGCGTGGATCGTAATCATTTGGCTGGCACGTTTTTCGATCGCGAGGCCCCGCAGCTTTACCGCAGTCTGTTTGGTCTCATTGCGCGCGAGTACGAACAAAAACAGCAGCAGCAGCAGCAGCCAAAGAAGAATCAGAATCAGCAACGGCACGGGCGCCAGGACCAAAGGGTGAGCTCGTATGGCAGACGCGATGGCCCCAACGACTTGTACGACGCCGCTGGTCGCTTGGCCCCCGTCGCGTGATTTGGCTTTTACAAGACAAGCCGAGTTTTTTCGGTTTGGATGGTTGGATTTTTGTTTTTGAGATTTGTTTTGTTGTGTATTTTGTTTGGTAAATCAGCTCGTACAGCTTCCATGTGCTGATCACTCCCCAATGATCATGGCACCGCGCTGTCCACGGCGCTGCCCTGGTCCTGGTCCTGGATCTCGCCAAGCCACTGCAGCAGCATGTCGTTGACGGCCTCGGCCTGCTCGACCAGCACCCAGTGCGCGGCGTTCTTGATCTCCTTCATCTGCACGTTAGGCATGACGTGTGGCATGTGCTGCGCCATCTCGGGCGTGAGGATCGTGTCCTGGTCCACACCAATGAAGAGTGCGCGGTGCGTGAGCTGCGTGGGCAGACCCTGCTCCGTGTCAAAGTCGATCTTGCGGGTGCCGTAGAAGTTACAATTGCTCTGGAACCCGGAGTGGCGGTACTGGGCTACGTAGTACTGCAGCTCCTCCTCCGAGACCAGGGGCGATGGCTTGGTGTAGACCCAGTGCGGTGAGTCCACGACGCCCAGCAGCTTGTCCGTGACCGAGAGGCGGTCCTCGCCCTCGCCATAGTCGTCGCAATACCGGAAGAATGACGTGAACAGGCGATGCGGCGCTGCGTCCAGCAGCTTGGCGGCGCGCTCCGTGTCGGCCAGCAGCTTTTGGTATTCCATGGGCGGCAGCAGCTTGCACAGCCCGTCCAAGTCCATGAACTCCTGCGAAGGAGGGAAGTAGGGCGTGCAGACACCGCACACGGCCACGACACGCGTCGGGTGGTAGAGGCACATGCGCCAGACCATGGCTCCGCCCCAATCGTGGCCGATGAACACGGCCTTTTCAATGTCCAGCGCGTCTGAAGAAGAAACAAAAAAGTCGAAATCAAAATCAAAATCAATATCAAAATCAAATCAAAATCGAATGCCACAAATGGGGAGAGCCGAGATACAGAAATGAGAAACGAAAAAAAAACGGAATCGAAATCGATTGGCACGGCTGACGTGATGATCGTACCTAGAAGCGCAGCCAAATCGTCCGAGATGTTCTTGGTGCCGTAGGCCTCTACCTCCTTGGGCGTGGAGCTTTGCCCAAAGCCGCGGAGGTCTGGCACGATCAGGCGGTACTTGGGCGCCAACGCCTTGATCTGGCGCTGTTGTCAGGCGAAGCACAGAAGAAGAAAAAGAAGAAGAAAAAAAGTAGTGTTGAGTGCAGTGTCATGCCAACCGAGTACCATAGATGTGTTAGAACGGCTCAACGTACCCGCCATCCGAACCAGAGATCGGGCCAACCGTGCACAAGCACGACGGGCAGTCCGTCTTCCGGACCATCATGCACATAGTGAACACGGTACCCCGCGGGCGTCGTCACGAAGGCATGGTTCCATGGACCGCCGGGCGCGTCAGCTAACTCAGTCATGGCTAGAGGATGTGCTTATTTGGAGATTGTGTGCTGGACTGAGGGCAAGCCGCGCAAATAGGATTGTGAGCAAGAGTGCCGCGGATAGAACCCAGGGCTGATCGCCGACATGCAGTAATAGGCTCCGCACCTCTCTGCCTCGCTCTCTTGCAGACGTTCTTCTCTTCTACCCAATCAAAGCAAGCAGCTACCGTACTGCGTGGTTGTTGGTGAATATGCTCGTTCAAAATTGTTTACTCAACGGATATCCGATGTTCATAAAAGTCTCACATGTTGATTTTGATTGTGCCGACTTTTCCCGTTGGGTTGCTTAACACGTCGCTATATTAGTTGGTGCATCCAGACTACAATACGAGGGTAACTCCAATGAACTGATATAGGACATATCATCCAGCATTATTTCGCGTGCAGGCGATGCCACCGACTTGTTTTGTTAATCACATCTGTAGTCGTCATCACATTTTCCCCCGTTCACAATCTTCCGACAGAGGATGCGTAGGCACCAGACGCTGCTTGCTACCTCTGTTGGAAAAGGCACACGCTTCCTACTATGTAATACGTGGCATTCAAAGTGGCGCTGCAAATGTCTGCATACTTGCCAGGAAGCAGAGGCCTATCCATGATTACCAGCTTACATTTCAAACTCCTCCTTGTGAATATCAAAATGGTGTCCACCCAGAGCGGCTGCAGCATGCTCCACGTCACGCTTCATGGTCTCCGGTCCTGATACAAACACGCCAACACCGAGATCGGTCTTGCTTGAATGAAAGCCCTCAGTCTGTTGATGGAACTCGAGAACCGAGGCTATGAGCGTCGCAATCTGGGGTCTTTCCCCGAGGATCACTGAATAATGCTGTAGTAGATCCTGGTATGTACTAGTGTCTGGTTGCAAGAATTCCTCCGACTTGTTCCCAGCAGGAGAGACTGCCATCATCTTCGGCGTGATCAAGCGCTCCTCCATTTCGTCACATTTGCATCGTGAGCGAGTATCCAGGCGCCACCACCGTCGTGCCATGCGTTCGATACTAACCACAAGACAAACAAATACCCCACCTGCGAACAACACGATCGCCTGCACAAACTGCTGCAGAAGCCACAGCTCAGGGCGGCCTAGATCAATCACACCTCCACCGAAAATGACCCAGACGGAGAGGAACCCACACCCGACCAAGAGACTGAGCAGCACGAGGATCCTCGTGATCGGGCCACGCAGCGGCTCGTAGAATACGTGTGGGCAATGTCGCTTGGTGCACTCACGCAACGGTTTGTCTCGAACATGGAGGAGCTCTTCCTCTCGGCAATGGTAAACAGGCTTGCTCAACGCGAAAGCCGCTGGTTGGCGGGTCATAAACAAGTGGATTTTCACATAGCGACCGGTTGGGTCCCAGGCTTGTAGCCACGCCAGCCACAGGTGCACTTCCTCCAGCAGGGCCAGTTCACGGAACGAGAAGATAAAGACCACACGCTGCCTGACCCTCTGGTGGATTGATTGTTGTCCCAATCGCGCCACCATATCCTGCAGGATCGCAAACATGGGTGTCACACCAATACCTCCACCGACCAGCACCACTGTGGAGTATTGCTCATAGATCGCCAGTGAGCCACCGTAAAAGCCATCCACGTATACAATGGGTGAAACTTTGCTGCGCTCGCAGTCTTGCGCATAGTCCACGAACTGAATCGTCCAGTCACCCAGTGATTTAACCAGCACCGTGAGCGTGGAGCGGCTTGCTCGCGGCGACGACGCAATCGTGAACGCGTGCCATTGCCACGTTGAGAGCGATGGCACATTGATATACAGGAATTGTCCTATTGTGAACTGCCCCTCACTGTGGGGCGAGCGCTCGATCACGAGCTTGACCAGGTCCTTGCCCCGCACGGTGAGTGACCGAATCGTCACGGGCGTCACGGCATTAAAAGCAGAGAGTGCCCGACTGTACCCATAGAGAAGGAACGTCGGCAGGAGCCACCAGACGATTGGTGCCCAGTGCATGACGGCCAAGACCACGGCCAGCGCGAACAATTGGTGCGTGTAGTAAAAGGCATTGTACCAGCGGCGACGAATGCAGGGCATGGAGGTGACGGCGATGGCGAGGAAGCAGAGCAGCGCGAGTTCGCCCATGACGTGGAACCAGATCTGATGCCCTCTCCGTTCATCCAGGGCACAGTCAAAGCAGGGCAGCGCCTTCTCCTGCCATTCACCGTTGCGCAGCCAGCGCCAGTAAAAGCCAAGACCGTGCAGCAGCGCCGTCACCACGGTGACCACGCCCAGCCAGCGATGGTACTTGATGCCATTGGCGTATGAGATATTGCTCGCCACCATCCATGACGCCGTCCGCGTCGCCGGCAAGAAGAGAAATGCCAAGTTATAGATGCAGTTGTACCCCATGGTTACGGCGACCATCTGCAGGTAGGCATCAAATCCGATCTTGGTCGCTGTGACATTGGCGAGAGCGAGCGCGCGGAGGTACCGTCGATGGTAGTTCCAGTAAAAGACGACGCCATTGCCGCCCACGAGAAACAATAGGAACACGCACTCCCCCAGACTCCAGTACGAGACCCAGTGCGCGCCGAGCCTGGGCTTCCGACGCAGCCGCTTGGCGCATTGCATGATGGCCATGGAAGCCACTCGACGAGGGTACGGATCGTGTCGCATCCACTCGATCAGGACCACGCTGATGAGCATGGGGAGCAGACTCACGAGCGCAAAGTAGGTCGGACGAATCATCTCGATGTGCGGGTCTTGTCTGTCTTTGGCTTTGTTTGGCCAGGCCTGGACCGGCAACAGCGACTGCGACGGCGAGTATGCTTGGTGAGACTGTAGTGCAGTGGGCACGCCCCACCATGAGCCGATGGTTGGACTGATCGTGCTCTCGTACGTGTCCGAGAAGTAGCCGACTTGGCCACAGAGGTAGACGGTGATGCAGGCTACAATCACGGCAAGCATTGCTGGTCTGGTGATTGCCAAGAGGGGCCTGAGCACGCTGTTCTGGGTCACCGTGTATGAAGGCCACTCGTGGATGACTGTCGGTGATCGGTAGCTAGTGTGCGTGTAGCAGCTGTGTGGGAGCTCGCGTCTTTGAGATCCGGAATCATGGAAGAGAGCGTCTGGTGGGTTCTGATCCACGCCACGATCGTAGGAAGAGAATGGCTGGTAGGCGTGCTGCTGCTGCTGCTGCTGCCGGAATGGGAACGCTCGGACTCTACTGAAGAAGCCTTGCGAATAGTGATTCGGTGATGGCGATGGCCATGACGATGGTGAGCTTGTTTGCTTTGCCTCCTCTTCCGACAATAGCGCCTGGTACTCGGCCTCTGGGTCATCACTGAAGCTGTTCATCACCTCAAGACGGTCGAATGCCATCACTGCCGAGACGAATCAATCCGTCAGTCAATCAATCAATCTCGGTGGAAAATGCCTCGGGACTGATGCGGTCTGTGGGATATGAGCGCGAGGTCCTTGACTGCGAGACATTCTTCACAACAGGCTTGGCTCACTTTCCGTGAAACAGTGGATGCCATTGGTATTATAGTAGTAATGTAGCCATCCGCCGTTCTCAGACGGTTGAACGGTTCACGTGCACGCGCGTTCACGTGGCCACCGCCAATCACCAGCGCCAAGGGTATCGGTGATTGGGTCGAGACTGACGGATTTGCGTTTGATTGGTGGCTGCCACGCGGAAATCAAAAGGCATGTTGTGATGTGGGACCACTTCAAGCTGCAGGTCACTTGACATCGCCCCATTCAGGCAGATCGTGGCTACTGCAGATATAAGTGCGAGACGCTAATGGTCCTGCATGACGAGTCGTGGATGAGGCCTCTGGCAACCAACCGCCTTGCTGTGGTGAAGACATGGAAGTCTTCTCCCATGTCTTCCACCAAGCAAACATCGCCAAGCAAACAACGTAGTGATACGGTGAAGGTATTATTATGTGGACCACCCCAAACATTTGAGTGAATTGTAACGGTTTTGCGG
>JAADWT010000124.1:0-34562 GCA_023336285.1 Pythium grandisporangium
CCCCCCAGCTTCCTGGCGGTTCGCTTGATTATCCCCTCGTTCCGCAAAACTCGAACAGCCTTGAGTGGTGTATGACGTGTTGACAGCTGCTTCTGCAATACGAGCCCACCTCGAAGAACGGAATCAAGTCAAATGCCACCACAATCTCAAGGGAAAAAAACCCACTTGTTGGAGAAAAAACCCAGAGCATTTTCGTAACTCAAGGAGACGGTCCCCGAACGACTAACAACACTGACTCTTCCTCCTTGGTTATGTATGCGACACCAAAGAGTCAGCAGCCTATAGGGTTAGGGTGCGCAGGCTTCCGGAATACACGCGGTTTGATTGGTTGAATATTTGAAAGGAGGATGGGCACCAGCTGACCATCTCTACTGCTATGTGGCCGATGATTGGGTTAAATCATAACCGTTGGACTGTGTCCTTGAGCTACGAGCCAAATCTTTGAATGATTTGCTGGCAGCTCGTGAAAACATCCATATTTTTCGTTCGCAAACGCTGTACCGTAAAATCGGGAACTTCACAGCGTTGCTCGCAACATCTACACTTTACCAACACTTTAGATCGAGTTTTTAGACGTTCAGTTGGAACGGAAGAAGTCCAGCATGACAGGCCGCATTGGATCGCTGGAGAGCTGTTATTGGCTCAAGTTGCTCACCTTCCACAAGCAGATTACCTGATATGGAAAGCTCAACCATGACAGGCGGGGGCACCCCGAAGACATTCCACCTACTCGGCACGACCGCGACATTCTACCTTCCATCATGGGGTTGCCTCTTGCTGGGCCACAAAGGTAAATTTATACCGTTGTGATGCAGCCAATCAAACGCGTTCCGTCTCATCACTTTGCACCATGAGGTCTGTCTCTTCAATGAGCTTCGTATACTGACTGGTACAGGTACGTTAGACGCTGTGCCCCTCTGAACCCATCCATTTTGCTGGAAACTGGATGCGTTCCCGCTTTAGTAACGAGTGGATCTAAAAAGAGGACAGCTGCGCTGCGCAAGGCACCAATGCCTCGAAGATCACGCTGCCGTTGGAAGCATGGAAACGTGCGTCCTCTAAGGCCATGCAATGGTCTGCAAACTGGACCTTCACCATTTGGTAGTTCCCAGCTGTGTGAAGTTCACACATATGCCATTCGACGGGTATCGTACCCTGTAGAGTACTGATCCAGTTTGCCTCCCAAGTCAGCGTATCCCTAGTGTACACAGTGTGGCTAAACCTGAGCAGATTATCAAGTCGCATCGTGCATCTTATACAGCTCTACTGTACCACAGATACGTACTGCAAGGTCATCATGCACAGTAAAGAACGGAAGATCTCAGAACAAAAACCTTCCTCTCCTCGCTAAAAAGCGCACTTTACATTGCCCTTTTAGTCCGTTCACTCTATCTGAATGGGTGTCCAGAATTTGTGAAGACGAAGAGCGCAGCTGAGCGAGGGAAATGATCGTTAGCCATGTCTCTGAAATTCCAGATACCGTACCGTATTTTTCGCAAATAAATGCTTCCATTTTTCTGGTTCTCTTTTTTGTTTGTTTGTCTTCTGCTTGCATGTGTGGATGGAAGTGAGTGTGTTTTTCTTGAAGTCACCTCCACATCATTCTATTTTAAAAAGTGTATTACAGTAATACCCCCCACCCACCCACCCCCTCCTCCGAATTCTTAATCAATACGAGCATCGGTTCCATTCCTCTGCATTACTGCGCCTTCCGAGCCGCTACAGAGCCATGTCAATATCGCGCTGATCTCTGCGCGGCAGTCCTGCGGCGACAGCTCCAATGCCTGCTCCAGCCGATGCAGCAGGCGGCGTCCACCGAGCTGTCGCTGCTGCAGTTCCACGGGCGTCATGCTCTTGCGTCGCCCCCGCAAGCGAGCGCATCGCCGCTGCAGCCGACCGCTGGCGGAATCGCTGTGCATGCCCAGCGCCGCCAGGTCCTGCGTCGAGAGGTGCGCATGCTGGCTCACGGCTAGCAGCAGTGCCGAGCGATCCGACTCCTGGTTGTCGCTGCCCTCGTCCTCCTCTTCACTGCCGCTGGTCGGCGTGGTCGGCTTCACCGGCGGCTTGGTCCATGGCAGTGGGCAATGCACAAACACCTCACAGGCGTCATAGACACTGGCGCGTAGTCCATCGAGACGCGCGGTCGTGGCAAGCGCGCGCGTTTCCATCTGCTGCCGCAGCTCGGCCACGCTCTGCCGCGTGGCGCGCTGGCTGTCGCGGTGAGCGTCCTGCAGCGCGCGGTGGGCCTCCGCCAGCCTGGTCAGCTTGTGCTGCTGCATCTCGATCTGCTCGTCCTTCAGAACCAGCTTGGCGCGGAAGCCAACGAGAACGGCTTGCTTCTGCAGCACGCGGCGCTTGAGCGCCTTCACCTCGGCCATGGCTCGCCGTACCTCTTCCGCGTCCTTCTGCTCCTTCATCATCGCCATCGTCGGCTGCTGCTGCTGATTGCCATTGACGCCCGTACTGGCACCCGTGTTGGCTGGACTCCCTCGGTATTGCTCCCGCAGCCTCGTCAGCTCGACGCGGAGCGTCTTCACTCGCGCCTGCAGGGCCACGCGCTGGGTACGCTCGCCCTCACACTCGTCCGTGGCGGCCTTTAGCGCCTCACCCTGCCTCGTGTACTGCAGGCGAAGCTGTTGGCTTGCCTGGATGGCCTCCCGGTGCTGCTGCTGCTGCACCGCCAAGGTGTGCTCTACACTTTCCAGGAGCGTGGCTCGCTGCGTGGTTCGGTCCAGCGCCTGTTGCAACGCCTCCTGCTTGCGCTTGTGGTGCGTCACCAGCTCGTGCTTGCGCTGCATCGCCTGACGCTGCTTCATCGCCTCGCTTTCCACGCCAAGCAGTAGCTTTTGACGGGCGGCCAGTTCCTCCGCGGCCTCCTCCAGCCGCTGCGTCAGCGTGTCGTTCTGTGCCTTCCAGGCTGCGCATTCCGCGGACAGCGCCGTGTGGGAGGCGCGTAGCGTTTCCTCCGAGCTGCGGCGACTGCGTAACTCACTGGACAGCGCCGTCGTCTCCGCCTCAAGTTGCTCCACGCGGGCCTGCAAGTCCTCGTTCGTGCGTGTGGCCACGGCCAGCTGCTCATCTTGGCGAGCGACACGAACTTGCCACGAACTGGCCTGTAGCCGTGTCGTCCACTGCTTGGTCGTTTCAGTGGCAGGCATCTCCTCGCACTCGCTCCCACAAAGGTCCATCAGCATCTCCTTCCCGTCTTCTTTCGTTTCCAGGTCGAGATGGAGCTGCTGCTGCTGCTGTTGCTGTGGCGATACAGCCATGCGCTTCCCATGAACCTTCATCACCTTGGACCCTCCAGCTGCGAATGGCTTCACATGTGCTTTACTTCGAGTCAACCTCTTGGCTTTCACTTTGGCCTGGGCAGCTGGCTGCTTCCCACGTGACGGCTCTGGTGCTGCTTTCTCTTGTTCGGTGTGGGCACGCACGGCGTGATACTGCGCCATCTCCTGTTCCAGGACGGCAAACGCCACTCGAAGCTGCGAGGTGCATGCCTGGAAGGCCGCTTTCTCCTTGTCGGCCTCCTGACCAAGCCGTGCAAGTTCCTCACGATGAGCCCCCACTAGCTTGTTCATAGTTTCCTGTAGCGTATCGTAGTCACGACGCGCAGTGTCCAGCTGGCTCTGCAGGAGCACGATGCGGGTCTCCATATCACACCGTAAAGAGGCTTCCATCTCAGCATCCATCTCCGTGCCACAGCTTCGCATTGCTGGTGGTGATGGCTGTGCAGTAGGCAACACAGGCAGTAGCGCCACCGCCTCCGTGAGCTCACCTTGCAGTGTCTTCACTTGGCTCTGCAGCTCTTGTTTCTCTTGCTCCACCACCCGCTTTTCCTGCTCGATCGCTGCCAGGGACGCATTAATCTTGCTCACATACGCGTCCCATTCCAAGGCGCGCTCTTGTTCTGTGCGTCGAGCCTGCTCTCGCAACGCCTCGCCATCCTGCTCAAGTGTAAAGCACTTGGCCTTCATCTCACACAACTGTCGGACGAGCTCGAGGTTTTCCTGCTCTCGGATGGATAACTGGTGGGAGGCATGCATCGTCTCCGCGCCCATCTCATGGCGGGAGGCCGTCTCAGTCTGCTTCTCCACATTGTCTAGAGAGCCACGTTGGCAGTTGCAATCCTTCAGCTTGCTTGCCAATGCGGCATTCTCGCCCTTTAACTCCTCCAGCTGCGAAGCCAACCGTTCACAGGCCTGAAGACTGGAGCGATGCGCCTTCTTGGTATGTCGAAGCCGTTCCTTTAGCTGACGATAACGAACAGCGACGTGTGGTAACGGGGCGACGATGGCTTGGCGTGAAGGCGGTGGCGTTCCATCCTCGGTCATTGTGGGGCCGATCTCTGTGTGACTATTGTGGATCAAAGAGTGCGGATGTAACGGCGCCGCAGACGCGTCGCCTTCATGAACGGAGACAACCGTCGCCATTTCATGTGGATCGGTGATTCCACATTTCGTGCCTTGCTCTTGGACTCTCACTGGTTCAACCTGTAAGCCCACCGACACGCCCGTTACTAAATCTTGACTCTTCTTGCCTAGTAGCGGTTGGGTCTCGGTCTGCGTCGAAGCATGAAGCCGTAACCAAGGCGTCAAAGTCATGTGCATGTCATCGCTCGTGACACCGGCAGCTCCAGTATGTCGCTGCAGCAATTCTAGAAGATGGAGCTTTTCGGTGAGTACCTGGATCTGCAGCTGAGGACTAGTGGTCTTTGGGTTTGATCCAAAGACACAGTGACCAACGCATGAGGATAACGTTGTTGCCGTGGGGTTTGCCGGAGCAAGTTGCTGCAAATGCAGACATAGGTCGTTGTACTGTGTGAGTAAGACGCGATACCGTTGCATGAGTGCCTCATCGCGGGCTTGGGTACCTGTCGGATCACTGCGCAGATCGCTTTGCGCTTGCTGCCATACCGTGATGTCCGTGTCACAACATTGTTTGGTGGAGTCAGTAACTGGTTTTCGTGAGTCCACCTTGCTTTCAGTGCATTGCCAGTCACTGAAGCAGGCCAGTGCAACTGAATGGTGGTGCTCAAGGCGGCTCACGAAGGCCGCCAGTCGTGAACAAATCGGTTGGGAAGTAGACGAGTCCACCGAATTGGTGGCACATGACTGCCGCCGGTATCCTTCCACCTCCGCTTCGAGGCGAAGGATCTGCCCACGGCTCCACCGCAACTGCCGGCGAAGGTCCACGATCTGGTCTTCCAACAGTAGCAACCTTGATCGCTCGATGCTTTCCAGCCATGACTGAGACTTCGACATGCTCGCGCCAACAAGCACTGTCTTCGCCAGAGATAATGATGCCTCACACACTCTCAATTTGTCTCGCAGCTCGTGGCATTCGAGCGTCAACACTTTCTGATCCGCTGTGGCCTGCTGAATCACTTCGTCGCGCTCTCGTAGCTGCTGAAGCAATCGTAAGCACTCCTTCTCGCGTGTGAAATATTCGCTCACGTTCGTGAATGCATCGATGGATTTCTCCAGATCACAGTTTGGATCATTCACCCATTGACACGAAGAAGACGTGCCTTGTTGGAATCCTGGTCTCTTGCTACCCGATGACAACGCGTGGATGGTGCGTTGAGCCACCCAGAGCTGCTCGGTCCGTGAGCAGATCGTTTGCTCCAATCGTGCAATTCGCCGGTTTGCATCGACAGTCGAGACCACGGTACTCACTGGTGGTTGCTGGGTCGGTTCCAGACCAGCGATGGTCTCCCTCTGTGGCTGAGGAGAGCCGACGAGCACGTTCACTCGCGCCTGCAGGTCACGGTTTTGCTGTTCTAGCTCATGCACATAATCCTTGAGTTGAGCGAGTCGCAAGAAGACCCGGTCGTCATCCTGGGCGCGCTGCGCTTGCAAGGCACTTAGTTCGTGGTCGTGGATATCCTGCCACCCCATCCATTCCCTGGCAATCGAAGCCACGATCGAGGCACACGCCCTTTCACGGGATCTTCCTGGAGCTTCGAGCACCTGCTGCCGCAGCGCGTTCGCCAATTCATGAGCCAACAGACCGCGCTTGGCGTCCTGAGCACAATTCGCATTGCCCTCCATCACACGGATCATGCGTTCGTATCGTAATTGTTGCAGTAAATGTGCCAATCTATTCGGACAACGAGCCAGCTCCTGGATATCACTCCGCTCCACTCCCTCATCACTGGAATCGGTCTGGGTATCGGCTGTTGTAGCCATGCCGTCACAACGCCGCCATGCGCTTCGAAGCGCCAATAGCTCAGCCTGGAAATGATCTCGCTGCTGGACAAGAGAACTGATTTGATGGTCAATGTTGAGGCACGGCGTGGTGGGCTTTTCCCTTCCGGCACCGGCCAGACACACGACCCCAACGCCCACATTCTTGGCATCCATGGCGTGGATCGCATCCATCAGCTCCAGCTCTAACCGACTTGCACGCGGCTTTTCAGTGTCGTTCATAGCGCATTGCGCTTGCAGTTGTCGAAGTAGATCATTGTTCTGACCTTCCAGAGTATGCAGCTGGTCCTGTAGCGTGGCGATCGATGATTGCGTCGCAGTATGAATATAATTCTCGGATACAATGCCATCGGTTTGCACGGATCGTGTGGTAGTAGCTACTAGTAGTGGCGTCGCAGGTTGTGCTGCTTCCGTGTCCTTGCAACTCGTACTGCTGGTCCGTCTGGCCGCCAACTTGGCTTGCACATGCTCAAGCTCGTCCAGTAGCACGCTCACCTGTTCCTCACGCTCGTTCAGCTGGTGCTTCACTTCCTCAATGCATCTCTGGAAAGCGCTGTCTCCGAGTTCGCATTGCATCGACGCATCGCGTTGAAGCGATGGCCGAGTGCCCATAGGTACCGATTCATTTTGTCTCTGCCGCACTGCCGTCAGCTGGGATCGTAGGCTAGCCGCGTCATTTTCCAGTCGACGAATGTGTGCATCCTTGTCATGTAGCACCCCCAGCACTTGTTCGCTCTGCTGATCCAGTGCGTGTTGTGCAGCGGTCAGTGCCGCCGTCAGATCGCTGGCAATTCTAGCTTTGTGCCGCGATTGCGCGGCAATGCTCGCTATCGCGTCGCCATATTGCACGCGCCAATGCAGGAGCGCAGTCAGCACCTCCTCTTTCTCTGGCTTCTTGCGCCCCTCCTCGTGGCTTTGCTGAGAGGTGCCGATAGCGACGACATGCGCATTCTCATCGCCGTGGTGTGGCGCCGCGTTGGCGCGCAGCATTTTTTTTTCGGCTCCTTTTCGGAGATTTCTATTGAGAAGATACTCCTGCCGAAATTTCAATTAAAGGAGCATGTTCAACGCCAAAATGCTATATTAGACATCCTAATATTTTTAATTACGAAACAGAAGCCATGATTGCTGTAAATCTTTCAATTCTGCTCCTTCTAATGTAGCCATGTTGTCATTCTTTTGTAGCCATCTCCAGTCCCGGAGGTCACAGCACTAAAATGCCTCGAAAGATCTTGTCGCTCGTATCCGATAGCTGCTCTACCTACAGAGCGCACCTACTATCGACTCTGCAATGTTACCGGAAGCTGGGGATCGCGCGTCAGTCGCGTCATTTTCTAGCGCGCTAATACACATCCTTGCCGTGCAACTCCTCTGATTTAGTGGTAGCATCGGTACGGGCACTGTTTTCGCTATGGTTGCGAAGGCATTAGTACCTAGCATGACCCCGCGCCAAAACCAACCAGTAAGAGTGTGTCTAACGTGAATTACGAAACAGGAGCCTTCATTGATCAATGCAATTCTGCTCCTTCTAATGTAGCCGTGTTGTCATTCTTGTCTCTTCTAGCGACTTTCCCAGAGAAGGCAGCACTAAAATGCCTTGGACGGCCTTGCCGCTTGCCGGTCTCGTAGCTGTTCCACCTGTAGAGCACACCGTCAATATGCTGGTTAGACATCCAATCCACCACACACACTCGAGATTTGTTTTTGTTTTTTTGCAGTCGTATTACCTCTTTCATCAGCACACCGATCTGTGCAAACCCTGGATTCACTTGTCGACCTTTACGTAGCGCCGACAGAGCGTCCTCGTACTTTCGAAGATGTTTCATCGCGATACCGTATCGCAGATACCCTAGCCAGGTGCCAAGGGCGACAGCAAGTGCACACCAGAAGAAGCCACGTGTCATCATTGAGTATGGTGTTGTGGTCCAAATCGAACCCTCCCAGTCAAGTGCAGCTATGAATTAGAAACACAAAGTGTAGTACCTTGTACATCGAAGGGTGTGTAGCGCACGCAGCGCTCCGCATCCTCGGCAGCCTCCGAGTACCGTGCGCCATGACAGTACGCCAGACTGCATACGAGACCAGTCATAACATTCACAGGATCGACACAAGACATCAAGGAAACCACGTGAATACCAAATGCACAGTCCACAGCTTGTTCCCTCCATGCCATCCATCCCAGGTGGACTCACCTTCGGTCGGCGTAGTAGATGCCCCGCTTGCGGTCCAACTGGATCGCCTCGGTGAATTTCTTGACCGCCAGCATGTGGAACCCTTCCTTGAGCAAGTCGTTGCCTTCACTGGATCGGCATACACCCACACCCACACACAAAAGTTCATCAGTTTGGTTTTGGTTTCCCCTCCATTCATCACGCTTTCTCCACAATTAAAAAAAAAAGTCGAAGCCAACGTACGTTTGTTTGAAGCGCGCGAGGACGGATTTGATTTCCTGTAGCGATCGGTGGTGCACCAGCTCGTTGCCTTCCAGCAGGTCAACATGCTGCCGCAGGTTATCGCCCACGGCGTGCTTGGCCACATCCGTGAGCGCCAAGAGGTCCAGCAGCAACGACACACACGGGTCCACGTCCTGCCTCTTGGCCTCAGAGGCTTGCAGCGTGGCAAATATGGTCTTCACCACACCCTGTTCCACCATGCTCTCCGCGATCGCGACCTGACCCGATGCCAGCAGTGCCTGGTACACTTCCATGACCACGCGCTGCACCGCATAGTCGGTGCGTTTGCTCAATAGGGTCTGCAGCACGTAGATACCGTCACGCTCGTGGATCGTGCCCGCGGCACCTCGTGCAAAGGCACGAATCACGTGCAGCTCTTCCAAGAGCAGGGTCGGCTCGAGCAAACCGTTGGCACCGGCATTGGCTACGTAGTGCAGCGCGTGCGTGATCTGGTTGTTGGTTTCCACGGCGAGGGGCAATGACGCGGCGGCACCGGGCGTCGCCTCTTCCTCCTCCTCTCCAAGCAGGCGCGGCATGCTCTCCAGCTCGTAGGTTGTTGGCTCGACATGGGCATCCCCATCGAGCAGCTCGTCGGATGCCCGGTCGTTGACGTCCACCCGCACAGTGAGCGACCGCACATCCTGGGCGTTCTCCTCCTCCTCCTCCTCTTTTTCTTCTTCTTCCTCCTCTTCATTTGCTTCCTCCACTTCTTCCTCCACTTGGTCCTTGTCGTCGCCGTGATACCGCCATGCCGCCTCCTCTTCTTCCGTCAATGCCAGAGACTCCATCGTGTCCAGCGTCGTCTTGTAGGACGCCAGTGAGTCCACGTCGGACGATGGTGCTGAGCGGGTAGCCACCTGTTGTTCGTCCTGCGGAACCTCTTCCTCTCGCTCGGGCTCAGCGTCTGGCTGTAGCGCTGCCTGCTCAAGCCGACTGCGCACGTCACGCAACGACAACCGACTACGTGGTTCATACATACACATCCGCTCCACGAGACGCCACATGCTCATCGACACGGTGGCCGGCCGTGCGGGTAACACGTCGCCCTGCTGCTTGCGCTCCGCCACCTCGGCCGGTGTCAATGGCGCCCAGGGGAGCTCCCCCGAGAGCAACTCGATGAGGCACATGCCCAGCGCGAAGACGTCCCCCGCGATCGCCTGCCGCAGCCTCCTCCTGGTCACCTCGGCGTCATCGTCGTCCTCCCCCTCCTCCTCTCCTTCTTCATGTTGCTGGTGATACTTCTTCTGCTTCGGCTGCTGCAGCTCGGGCGCCAGCCATCGGATGTAGTCAGCGTCCCCCTCGGCATACTGTGAAGGGTGCTGAAGCTGCGCCCGCAGCACGCGAAGCCCGGCATCGGCCAGCACCACGCGGCCATGGTGATTGACGAGCAGGTTACTTCCACGCAGGCCGTGATGTGCCTGCTGCATGTGCTCGTGAAGGAAGAGCAGGCCGTCACAGGCCTCCACCAGGAACCGGGCCACGCCACGCTCATGCTGGTGGCGGCGATCCTCTCCGCGTGTGCTGGGTGTGGTAACAACCCGAGGCAGTACGCGGGGCAGATACTGGGCCACGGTGCCATAGACGGCAAAGTCGCGGACGATATACGGAGATCGTGCGGCAAAGTTGGCGCCCCGCAGGCGGAGCAGGTGCGCGTGGCCCACATCACCGTAGCGATCCATGAACGAGGCCAGCGCACGGCGTGCCACGTCCACGCTGCTGCGGTGGCGGTGGCGATGGCTCTGGCCGTGGCTGCCGCTCGTAGTGCTGGCCCCACTGGCAGTGGCACTGTCAGTACTGCTGTAGGTCTGCGCTGAGGGCAACTCACTCGGCACCTGAAGCTGCTGCTGTTGCTGTCGGTGGTGCTCCTCGTCGTCCACGAGGTAGCGCAGCACGACGACGTGGCGCTTGTACCCGCCACGCTCCTGCAGCGCGATCTCTCCACGATACGTGGGTCGCCGCCGCGTCAGCTGGTCCCTGGCCCTCGAGTATTCAATGGCTGTGAGCGGTAGGAACCACGGCGGCACTCGTCGCGCGCTCTCGTTCAGTTCCCAACCAAAGACGCGCACGAGCTTGCGATAGATGATCTTGAGGCAGTCGGCCAGTACGGGCGAGAGCTCCAGGCGGCGAGAAAGCTCAAAGCGCACGGCCCAGAGCACCTCCATCTGACGCCGCGTGCTGGAGGCACCGTACTCCTTTTGCAGGAAAGAGGATGACGTCACCACGGTCACGAGCGTGGCATGCAGCACGTTCTCGTCGTGGCGCAGCCCGCGCTCAAAGTCGTCTCGCCAGGCCACGGGGAAGCCGTCGACGGCGCCGATTTCCTGCAAAAACCGCGTCAGTTGGTGATGAATCGCGCAGAGCTGCAGCGACAGCAGCCGGTGGTGCAGCACGCGGAGCACGATGTTACCGCGCAGCTTGAGGTGGCGACGCAGCGCGAGCCGAAGCTCGTCGAGGATGCCCGTGACGCGGCCGAGGTAGCGAGGCCCGAGCAGTTGTGCGTGGGCCGGTCCCGTGCTGAGCTTGAGCACGACCTGGTGCAGACGGCCATGCAAGTGGCGCGTCGTGTGCTGCCGCTCCTTGCTCTGCTGGCACATGGCGTGGATCGAGGCCAGCGATGACAGCAGCGCAGCATTGCGCTTCTTCTGTTCGAAGAGCTCACGTGGGTCCGGGGACGCGGACGACATGGGAATACCGACGGTGGTAGTAAGTCGATTTGCGCGGTGAGAATGGGGCAGCGACTGGTCTCGATGGCAGGGCAGCTGCCCTCTCCTTCTCTTCGGTGTTCTGGAAGACGGCGGCAGCGGTTCGTGGCAGCGACTTGTTGAGTGGCGATGTTGGCGATGGAGGCGCGAACAGTAGGGCTCTCGCGAAAAGAAGGAAGGCCGGGAGGGGGCATGGAGTAACGACGTGACTTGACCTCTCGCAGTGTAACACGAAGGTGAGGCTCAGAGAGCGGTTGATGGCATGCAAAGAGCGCGCATCGATGCTCACTGCATGGAATAGAGGGGCACTGCGCGGTGACACGGCGTTCTCAAGTGGCGGTAGTAATGGCTGGCAAGCATGCGCATATAGCGCATAGGGTAGAAGCCAGCAGAACCCCATGCCCCCATGCCCTTAAGCCTTCTCTTCACTGTCAAAAAGCAAAGTTGTGCACAGCTGGTTCACATAGCATGTCATAAATGCGCCGGTGACCTCCGAAACCGCATTCATTTATCTTGACTTGGCCCAAGTATACAACAGTGTACAGTACAGCCTGTATGTACCCACCTACCACAATCTACTTCAAAAAAAGTTAAATTTATCTTTACCAAATTACAAAAAAACAATTGCCGCTTGCATCCTCATTGCTGCTGGGTGCTACAGCGCTACCGAACCAGCATCGCTTTCTGAGCCAGTGTCATCTCTGCTGGACGTAATACCTGCGTGGAAGGCGAGCTGCGCGAGCCGATCACGCGTGAAGTAGTATGAGTCACGTTGGCGTCCGAGCTTGACAGCTCTCTGACCACGTTCGCGGTAGTTCATGCCAAACAATGCAATCGCGTGGCGGTAATAGCCTTCCCCATAGTCGGGCAATCGCTTGATGCACTGCAGTGCATCACGAGCGGCATTCTCATACTTACTCAGGGCTGAATACACTTCGCTGTGATGGTCAAATACAATAGCACATCCCATTACTGTAAGTACCCCCATCCAATCCCCATCCAATACACAGATCCACGCCTCACATACCTTCGCATGGCAAAGTGACGCCCATTCCGCGGATCCAATAAGATGGCTTCGGTGAGCCGCTGCACAGCTACATCCTTGTGGTTCTTGTCCAACGCGCGGGCACCCTGATTAGCACGCACCTCGGCCTGCGCGGCCAAAAGCATGTCGATTTCGTCACGTATCACCGGCTCCGTCACCTGGCGGAACCGATCATCGCGCAAGAGAAGCTGCGATCTCCACAGCAGTTGAACCAGGAGGTCGATCCCTGCATTCTGTAGAAAAAACGTGCGGGCCCGAGAGCTCTGAACGGCCAGTGCCAACAGAAACTGCGCAGCGCGAAGCTGCTCGGACGGGATGCGACGGTAATGCAGCACGCTCATGAGGATCTGAGTCACGCCGTGCTCAAGGACGGCATCCAGGTACCATCCGGTGCCCATCGTGGCCATGGCCTGCAGGATTTCCATGGCCATGACTCGAAAGGCAGAGCTGTGACCGTGCTTCATGCAGGCCACCAGCACCTCGAGTCCATTCTGACGCGCAATCTCGTCGGCCGTGGAGCTAAACTCGTTGGCCGGGTCGGCCAGCACGGCCAATGCGCGACTCTGTTCCTCGCACGTGCCCCACCTCAGATGACGCAGCACGAGCTTCATCGTCTTCGGTGGCTTGCCCTCCTTCGCCGCGACAACGTTGGCCAAGTCGGCGCGCCGTCGCTCTTGAAAGACACGCTCCAGTGCGCGTTCTTCTTCCCGAATCTGCGCTCGTAACAACTCCAATTCGGTTTGCAGTCGTGTCGTGGACGTCACCGCGGCGGGTCTGTTCTGTTCATACTCGACACGCTGCTGGTCCACATCCACGGACTGCACCTTAGCGCCCTCGCTGTCTGGTCCATCGCCATCACCATCACCGTATTCTTTGGCATCGGCCGCTTCCTGACGCGCCAGCCAATGCAGATGGTGGCAAACCTGGTGGATCCGCATACGATCACCTGGTTGCTCACAGCTCATGCGTTTGATCAAGTCCCAGGCCTCATCAGGGATCCCGCGGGGGCGGCGAATATTGCGCATGCGTTTGGCTAGAAACTGAGACCGGTCCCAGCACGACAGAGGCGCAGCATTGTCCTCCTCCTCTTTCTCCTCTTCTTGCTGATGGTGCTGCAGGCGCAGAAGCTCCAGCATGCAGACCACCAGCGCATACACGTCCGACGCAAACGAAGGTGTCAACGGTTCACCTTTCACTGCTGCGTCAATCAACTCGGGAGCATGCCAGCTCCAGCCGATACGCACATAGTCATCCTCGATGTGACCGCCTGGCGGTGGCGATGTGTCTTCCTGGTCACTAGCAGAAATATCTGTCGGCCCCACGCCCACGGAGGGCGTGGTCGGTGAGACGAGCTGGCTAAACCCAAAATCTGACAATCGTGCGCGCAGATCGTCGCCCACAAGGATGTTGCTGCACTTGAGATTGCCGTGCACAACTCGTTTGTCGTGCAAGTAGGCCAGTCCGAGTGCTGCGTCATGACAGAGCCGCCAGAGACGACGACGGCGGTGAGTACAGCACGACTGGTTCTGCGTCTGCTTCTGAGGTTGTGGTGGTCGCGGTCGGCCGTAGAGGTACTCGCGTATGTTTCCAAGCGAGGCGTACTCGCTGACCAGGAAGGCTGGCTGGGCCACGTGGCTCGCGCCATAAAGCCGCAGCACGTTGGGATGGCGCAGCTGCCACCACACATCAACCTCACGCCAGCTCGATTGCTGGGTCGGAGTTGGTGCAGTGCGTAGGCACTTGACGACCACCGGTGTCGCGGCAGAACCCCATGTGCCCAGGTGACTGGAGCCCTGCGCATCATCACGTGGTAAGCACACCGCCTCTCGGTCATACTCCACATCATCAAACGTGAAGAACCATGGCGGTACGGCTGGTGCGATCTGATGTTGTAGAAGCGGTGTTGCCTTCATGTGGCCCACAAGCTGGTCGTGCATGGTCTGCAAGTAGGCCACGCGCTTTCCGCACGGCTGATCGCGCTCCTTGGCCAACTCACGCAGCACGATGGTCAGCGCTTCCATGGCGGAACGAAGGTCACGCACGTCCTCACGCACAGCCTCGCCATCCGACACCAACGCGGTCAAAGTCTGCAGTACGGTCTCGGACTGGTGGGCCCAGTCGTGGTGCCACGCCGTCATCTCCGCGACCTGATCGATCGCCAGTGTTTCGCAGATCATATCGAGCGCTTCGTGGCATACGCAGAGCTTATCGAGCAGCGCGGGGGCGGTGACAAGTCTCATAATCGTGCTCTTGTCTTGTTGCTTCTGCATCACACTGTGGAAGTTAGCGATCGCCAAGGTGAAGTCCTCCAATCGGAACAGAGCGGGTAGCACGTTATCACGCGCCATGGCCTCAAGCCGGCCCCATACCCGCTCAAAGCGCACGTGAAGCCTGTGGCACTGGTCCTCCGCTGCCTGCATGCCTCGCACGAGTCGACGCAGGCTGTCGAGCGCGTAGCCCACCGTGCCAACGCCCGGTACAATCGCGTCAGCCAGCGCCGCGAGCGCCTTCTCCATCGCTGACGAAGGAAGTGGAAATGAGGGTGATCCGTGATCCGTGATCCGTAGTGTGTGGTGCGTGGTGGGTCTTTTTCGTTGGGCTTACGGACGGGTCGTACGACTGACTGCTTTGTTTTGCTGGCTGTCTCACTCAGGCCACAATGGTTGACTCTCCTCGCGGCTGTGGGACACTCGGTCGACCCAACCACGATGATTGCGCCCGCGGTGAGCGACGGTGAACGAAGGCGAACAGTGCACGATGAACGGTGAACGGTGAAGGTGGCGGCACGCACCCTCCCGATTGACGGAGAAACCTTGAGAAGCGGTTCCGGGCCATTAGCCAATGCTCATGGCGTGGGCGGAACAGCATGGACGGGCCGACCCAGAAACCAAGCACGCCGAGAGAACCAAGTTGGATTCTCTCCACTCCTTCCCCTGATGGTAATATTTTCGCGTATGGATTAGGGTCTCCCCGCACCAACTGCTTTGTTTCTGCTGCGGAGAAGGGTTGGTTTGAGCGGTGATCGTCCGCCAACATGGCTACACTTGGTGTACCACTACCCCCTAACAGAGGAGCGGTACTGGTACAAATGTAGCCATGTCACGAAAAGGCGCGACCACTCACTTCCACCCCTCGAATTGTGATACTCGTCATGGGTATCCGATAATACCAACCACGAAATGCTGCCCGCCGGCCGCATTGACGCTTGCGCGGTTGAGCCACGGTCGCCAGTCATGAGCGAGCGTCGGAAATGGGACCGACCGCAGGATATCCCGCTGGCGGCGCAGATGCAGGCCGCCCCGACCACCAGCACCAGCAGCGGCGGGACGGCCACGGCCGACGACCCGGTGCTGGAGAAGCAACGGCAGTACATCAAGATGCTGGAAGAGCGCAACCGGCTCAAGAAGAAGCTCGCGGCGACCTCCAAGTCACAGCAACGCGAGCGGGAGCGCGAGGGCGCGTTTGTGACCACGTTCAACGTACCAACCGCACGAACGACAGCGACTGGCGCCACCGCAGAGCAGCAGTGTCTACCGCAACAGGATGGTGGCGTGCGGAAGAACCGCTCCGCCGCCGCGTTGTTGCCCACGCGGATGCACCAGGCATGCACACGAGAAGCCAAGTCGCGATCAGCGCCAACCGCGGCGGTATTGCCCTTCCGAGGGTCGGCGTGGGCACAGGCCGAGGACGAACGTAGTGGGAGCATGGGTGATGAAAGATCAGCAGCAGCAGTAGCATCGCCTGGACGTCGTCCTCGACGGGCCAAGTGGAACCGTGGACCAGGTGGTGCTGTTGGTGTGCAGAGAAGGCAGGGCAAAGCGCGCTTCTGCCTGCCCAGCGAGGCGAACGACGATGCGGAGGAGGACGACGCGGAGGCTAAGCAGGCGTTGCCCACGAGCAGCAATGTCAACAACGAGGGAGAAGGCCACGGTACTGACGATGAGGACGGATATTTGGAGGAGTCGTTTGAAGAGTTTGAAAATGACGCGGATGAGGATGATTGCGAGGGCAACGACGACGAGGAGAAGGCAAGCGCGATGGAAGACAGCAACATCACGTGCTTCGCGGAAGCAAAGATAACGGATGAGATACCCTCACGAGATGCGTCAAAGCAATCACCGCGATCACCCAATTTGGCACCACCCACTTCACCGTCAGCACTTCTATCGCAAACCACGACGAACTTGTTTGCCATCATCCAGAACCTGCCGCGCGCCCATCAAAGGGCACTGACGGATGTGCTACAGAAATTCCACACCAGTGCGCAACGCGAGCCGGACGTGCGTGAGCTTCAGCGCTCGGTGGGTGACCCAGCCGTGTGGAAGCAACTCACGTCAGTGCTCTTCGCGGGTACGCCGGACGACAATGGAAGTAGTAGTGGCGGTACGGATATGCTCACAGCCAAGGCTGTGGCGAAGCCATCAGCAGCAGCCGAGCCAAGGATGAGTAAGCCGGCTCTCACCGTGGCCGACGTGCTACAGGAACAGGCCCGATGGGAGGAACAGTATGCGCGTGAGATGCAGCAGCGACTCACCCAGGAACGACTTGCCAAGGAGGCGGCTATGCGTGAGGCCGAGCAGAGACGGCATGCTATGATGAAGCAGCTGGAGGAGGAAGAGCGAGAGCTTGAACAGCTCATGGCGAACAAGCGCCGAGCACGGATAGCCAAGATGAAAACGCTCGAGCTGGAGCTGGAGGACAAGGAACACGACGTAGAGGAGGCCGACACGAAACCTATCGACGCAAACCACCACCAGGCCAAGCAGCACGAACAGGAATCGTCTCCGTTGTCGCCATCGGCGATATCCCCGCTTTCCCCACAACGAACGGAGAAACCAAAGCACAAGAAGAAGGCAATGGAGCTAGTTGAGGAGGAGAGTGTAGAAGCAAAGTTCGACATGGAGACAGCTCGTCGACAGGAACAAACCTCGAGCAGAGGAAGAAATCCGAGCGAGGAGGCGGGAGAGGTAGTGAAAGGATTGATGTCGTCATCGGAGACAGCGAGTGTCCCGACACTAAACCTGGCAGGTCTGCTCGGTGGGTTATCCTCTTCTGCGTCGGCCCCATCTGTCAGAGCGGAGACGTCGTTCACGGGGCAATACGATAAAAGTGAACTGAGAATCCGGCTGCTATCGTCGTGGGGGCGCACACGCGCCGTAGGGCTGGCGCAGATCTGTGTTTATGACGCGAATGGAGATGAATTGACCGTCGATCCGCACAGTGTCGCTGTGTACGAGACCAGCAGCGGCACGCGCGCGATGAGTAAGAACCACGAAATGGTGCGCACGGTGACGAAGCTCTTTAGTGGTGTCGTGCCGCAGTCGACGAACGACAATGAGATGTGGCTGGGGCGTCTCTCGGACTCAGGTAGGAGGGGGTCATCATCCGAAAACTTGGGGTCTAAAGTCGCACATCATTTGCTGACACGTAGTTTTTGTTTTTTGTTTCATTTGGTTTTGCTGTCTGGCTGACAGGTGTGGTTGAGATCGGGTTCACGGCGCAAGGCGTGGTTAACAAGCTCTGTGTCTGGAACTACAACAGCGTACGTCATGGGCTCTCGTCGCTATTTCCCTATTGGTCATGGTAGATGATGAACTCCAACGGATATATATGTATGGGCACCATTTGGATTGGACGTATCAGAAACGGAATACGGCTTGTACACGCGACGCCGAAGTCACAGTGGATGGTCGATGCATGTGGACGGGCTCGCTGCCCCAGACATTCGGCAACGAGGACGACAATACGTGCGTGTGGATCAGTGTCGCCCCGGCGGCACGCAAGACGGCTCGCGCAGTCTCTAGTAAGCCGATGGTGGCCACCAGCACGTCAAGCGCGGCCACTGCGCGAGCCACACGCAGCCAAAACATACTGGATGGGGATGACGCCAAGCGCGAGCCGGCAGCGCCTATCTGGCTAGCGTCAGCGTCCTCACTGTCCACAGCGTCCACATCTTCATCATTCGCTGGGATGCAGGCTGGCGCCAAGGATGACCGCACGGTCAGGTCACGTGCACGGCGAAGTAACGCGTCCTCCAGCAGTCGACGCACACGACGGGAAGAAGGTGGTGATGTGAAATCTGAATCAGATACTGCCTCACACCAGCTGCGCGGAGATTTCGACAAGCATGGACTGGCGGCGGTATCAGGTCCCACGTCTCCTTCCTCATGGGACTCACTTGAGCGCTTTAGCCGTACAAGTCGGAGCCGGTTGCCATTCAAAGCCGATGAACAGGCCGAGTCAAAGCTGTCCTGTACTCGTGATCCTATCCCGACCGAGCCACCACATACCGTGGGGGCCCCGATGCAGGGTACGGCCGTCGTGATTCCAGTCTTACCGTCCGGACGACGCCTGCGCCTAGAGATTCTTAGCACATGGGGGGATCCGTTCTACGTGGGGCTCACGGGGATCGAACTATTTGACCATCGCGGTGCGCTTGTGGAGTTCCCTCAGCCGGACCGACAGGTGACGGCTCGTCCCAGTAGTATAAACGAGCTGCCCGATTACGATGACGACCCACGTATCGCTCGCAACCTCGTGGACGGCGTGCATTGCACATGTGACGACTGCCACATGTGGCTGGCGCCGTACACCCCGCATGGACAGCACATCGTGTGGCTGGACATGGAGCGAGTAGTGGCGCTGTCCATGGTGCGCATCTGGAACTACAACAAGTCACGCGCCCACACGTTCCGAGGCGTTCGCCTTGTTCGCCTCGTGTTGGAGAATGAAGACGCGGGTAGCAAAGGCACGGACGTGGAGCGTGTTATCTTTGAAGGGGAGATTCATCGCGCACCGGGTGCTCTACTAAGAGGAGGAGGAGCTGGAACGGAGCGGAAGGGGGTGGTTGATGCATCCCTTTGGTGTGAGGTGATCTTGTTTACGCGGGATGAATCGATTTTGCGCCGCATTGAGCGGAATGACCGTGTGCTGCGCGTGTGTGGACGCGAGGAGGAGGAAGAGGAGGAGACGAGCGCACTGGTAGCGGAGGCACGCCGTTCGCTGGAGCGACATCGCCCCAGAACATCGGATAAGGGACGCAATCAAGACAGCAGCGACGATTACAGTCTTGCGTTTGTGGAGGAAGACATTGAGGAGGAGGAAGAGGAGGACGATGAGCCCACGGAATCGTATGGGCAATCCGATCGACGCCCAGCGACGACAGTGAAGGGCCGAGTTGTGACCACGACCAGAGTGTCAGAGGAGCAGCCACAACAGGTGTCACCCGTGCTTATTAAGGTGGAAGAGAAGCACACAACACATGAGAAGGAGTTGGAGGATGAGGAAGAGAAACAGGATGGCGAGATGAGCGACGCGTCACTGCTAAGAGGAAGACGCCTGGTGATCCAGTTGCTCTCCACGTGGGGTGATACCAATTACATTGGACTGACGCAACTCACCGTGCTCGAGGGGAAACAGGGTGCGCCTTTATCAAGCAACGAATTCGTCTTGGACGCCACACCACGCGACCTCGCAACGGTAAACAGTGATGCGTGATTTTATACTGTGTTGACTGCTATCTTGGAGGAAAATGCCTGACAGATCGTTGACACTTGTATTTTTGCTTTCGCCTCGATGCTGGTTATGATGCTCGTGACGATGGTTGATAGCTGGGCTACCATGGGGATCCACGGACTCTGGACAAGGTGGGGCAATCTAATCCAATTATCCAATCCAATCCTGTCGTATCCTTGGGCTGTACCCAGTATTCGCACTAACGCTGTTGGCGGAGGCTTTGTCTTTGTCTTTGGCTTTGGTTGATCGCACGTTGCTTACTCGCTGTGACGGTCGAAGCTCGTGAACGGTGTAGGTCTTACCATCGATGATTCCAATATGTGGCTCATCCCTCTGGGAGGACAACAAGAAATCCGTATCGACCTCCAGCGCGAGCGAGCACTGTATGGGCTGCGTGTGTGGAACTACAACAAGTCCCGTGACGATGCCGACCGTGGGGTCAAGCAGATCCGCGTGCTACTGGACGGTAAAGAAGTTTCCCCACGCTGCTGTGGGTTTGTGCTTCGTCGAGCACCGGGTCACGCAATGGTCACGTTTGATCAGACGCTGTGCTTCCAGCCGAACAGTGAAGAGCATACCTATGCCGCTGCCGTCACGCACCCAATTGCCGCACATCGGCCGTGGACGTACAAGACACCGATCGTGCGGCAGGATTACGAGCCAGTGTTGTTCCCGCACGGGTTTATCCTCCGACTCGTGCTCTGGACAACGTGGGGGGATCCGTACTACCTGGGGCTCAACGGTCTCGAGCTCTACGATTTCCACGGCCAGCGCATCACACAGCAACCGCGCTGCGTGACGGCCGTGCCCTATAGTGTGACTACCGTCACACCCCCACTCGAGGAGAACACAGAGAATGAGCAGGGGGATGTCCGAGTGCCTGGCAATCTGCTCAATGGCAGGAACAAAAATGTAGGGGGCGCCAACGACGCGTGGCTGGCGCCGTTGGCTAGTTCACTGGGTTCTGCCCTGCAGGGTAATCAGGTCGTGATCATGTTTGACGTCCCAATCGTGTTGTCCATGATCAAGTTTTGGAACTACAGTAAGACCCCAGAGCGTGGGGTCAAGGACTTGGACATCTACGTCGACGATCTGCATGTCTTCTCGGGCACACTGCGGTGTGCCCCAATAAACACGGCACCCGTGAGCCTGGTGACAGGCAAGCACGTGGTAGTGGACGACTTCAGCCAGCCCGTGCTGTTCACGAGCCAGCAGGCCCAGGTGGATCCCGTGAAGCGCCGTGTATTTTACTGCGGGGGCGAGGAGCAGGATGTGCTTTGCATCAACGAAGGCACCGTGGTCCACGAGTCCAAGGCCATGTATCGCAAACCAGACCCAGGGGCGGAGGGCGTCGCCGTGGACCTCACGCAGAGACCGATGACTGCCATGTCCCGGCAATAGAGAAGCCAATGAGCTGAAGAAGAGGGGGGGGGGAGATGCAGGCGAGCGGTGTCGATGCGTGTGTGATTGTAACATGAAGAACAAGAGGATTTATTGAGTGGAGTGTGATGGTGACCACGTCTGCGATTACCCTCCAGCGCCAGAGCTCCTATGCAGCCATCATGTTCGCGGGACACCTCACTGTGGGTCGCACTTGTTGGCAGCGGCGGATTCCAGTTTAGTTTCTTGTAGGAAACGCTTGTGGCGCTGGTCCTGCTCTCTCCAAAAGCGGTCTGAGATTCTTTCTGGGGTGCATTGGCGTCGCCGCTTGCTCTCGATCAACACTTTCCAGATGTCCGTGTGATCACAACGGTAGGTGCAATCGCGGATCTCATCCAATCGCAGCTTTGAACCCACTGGCTTGAATGCGCTTGGTGATGCAGGGGCTGTTGACTCAAGCGTTGAGATGTAGACCTTGGGTGTTGGTGACTGTGTGGGCAACCGACAATTGGTCAGGTTTCCCATCTTGCACGGGTAAAAAGGGGATTAAGCTTGTAGACCTGGGGTCCGTAGGGGTGAACTCGACAAGAAATTGAAGAGTGAGAGTTGAACGTAGAGAGCTGAGAGTGGAGAACTGATAACTCAGTGAGATGGGGTTTCCCATTGGGAAGGAGAACAGATACTTCATGCTATACGCATGTGAAGCCTCTTTGAATCCGGGTGGATCTCGGGCTATCGAACCAGCCCGAAGGATCCAGTTTTCCATGGTGCCGTTGACAAGTGGAATATACAGAAAGACACATGTTAAATGTTGCAGTCAATTCTATTCGAGGTGGATCACACCACACGTACTCGAAAATGCCCCTCCAGTAAGTAGTAAATTGCAACATCAGCGTCTTACTAGCTATTTAGTACACCCAACCATAACGCTTTTGCACATGATCGCATTTCCTGCTAGGGCAGTAGGATCACGGCCACGCAACTGATCACGCAAGTACCGGATGGTGGTTCCTGCGATCCTGCTTCGAAGACGTCAGATACTTTGTAGGCACCACACGGATCAAGCACTGACCTTGCTCCAAATAATAATCTTGACAACGTAGCGAGATGATGCGAGGGTTGAAAGCATAGATACAGGGTAACCGTTGGTCAATCTATGCGTGCGAATGGCGGTAACGGCTGCGGAAGAACCAAATAAATACCAGGACGTTGGCACGCCACCGCGGTACCTCATGTGCTATCCGATGGAGGCAAGTGTACTTCGCATAGGGGAAAAGGAACCGATCAAATAAGGAGAAGCTACACAAACGCCAAGTTTTCAATTGCTCTCTTTGAGACGAGCAGCGTGAAGACGCTTGAGAGCAGTGAGGAGCTGTAAAGCACTGCGCGCAAGACAATTCAGCTGCCAGTCACGCCAGGCAGTAGGAAGAACGATCCTACTAGTGTCGCCACATAACGAGTATCGTGCGGCCTCTGAAGGTGAGATGCAGGACGTTGTAGGGGCAAGCGAAAGGATAATTCTTCCACTCGCGCTGCTACCAGCCGCATGACTGAAGCAGTGCTTTCTACGTTCGCTATCTTGCAAAAGCTCTCAATCGGCAATGGTCTTGCCAACCCACTCACAAGATTGCGACTCACAAGATTGCGCTAGTGCAATCTCCACTGCGGCAATTGTCTCGACTGAGGAGGAAGGAGGCCTGCGATGTCGTGCAGCCTTCGATCCACGATGGTGGAAGTACTGGAGCCGCTGGAATGGAGAACTGAGCCGTCCAGACTTCATGAGGGCGTGGTTGTGCTGTAGCACTGAATGACTAACGCTGCGGTTTTCACACTGACATCGACTGTCTCGGACAACTATGACGACGCGATGGCTACTGTCGCCGACTGATGTTGGCGGCGATCGTAGCGCAGTCGTGGATGGGGTGATAGCTGACAATAATGGCAAAACGCAGTGATAGGGGGCATGCTGGTCTACCCGTTCCTTTGCGGGTGCGGTCGGTTGGTGGATAATTTACCAACCGAAGAAAACAGTATATGGTGGACCACACTAATTTGTTGGAGTATATCCGTATTTTGGGACACAGTTGGCTCTGTCCCAACAAGAAGCAACGAGGTTTTTCTTAATTAATTCCTCTCTGTTATTTATCTATTTCCGATGCAAATTTGTCCTGGATTTACGAAATGTGACATTTCCAGTTCATTTGCAGCCACATTCTGTATAAACTCGCAACATTACGTAGCAGTCCGGGTGACATGGATACATTTTTTTTCCCCCAAGAGATGCAGACAAGCATACAGTACACATCCAGGTTAACAAACCAAGTCACATCCAAGTCACGACGTTTTCACATCAGCCTGCCATGCGAAAACGCGCATGACGATCAGCATTTTACACTGATGCGTTACCGGGAACAGACACGCTATTATGGTAAAATGTGAGCGAGGGAGCCGCTGCTAATTCATCTAATCTACCGCTTGATGCAAGGTGCTTACTTGCTGCATACGTAAGACTGTCTGGGCGATGCCTTGAGTATGAACAGTGGACTTTATTTTGGTAGTGGAATGTCACCATAGTCACTCCGTCAAAAGAAATCGGCCTAGTGATGCTTCGGGTGACTAAGTAACTCACCTAACACTTATGTAAAACCAAAACCAAAAAAAACTTCTCACCTTACCCAAAGTCCTGGGGTGCAAATCGCATGACAAGAAACCTTGCTGGTTGCTCACTCTCCCAGCATCACCATTTTTCAACTTGCTAGAGAATCACCACCCAGGGACAGCCACCAACGACCTTATCCTCGCGCTCGCTGTCGGCCAGTGGCGTGGATATCACTGCTGGTGGCTGTTCGTTTCCACCCGCCTCAAGCCGCTCACGATGGGAAGCACAGCCAGTATATTGGGGGGATCTGCGTCCACGCGCAAGACTCGAGCTTCAGTCTGCGAGCGTGGAACTGACGATTCACTCTCCGACAGCGAAACGGATATCGATTTACTCTCTGAGCACACGACCCAGAGGCCACGGGAGGTATCAACTATGCCTCAGCCCGAGCAGAGGGACTTTCTTGAAATCGCGAGAGAGCGTGTGAAAGCGCGGCGCTTCGAAAGAGGTACCTACAACGATTTTGTGCCGCGCCCACGGCCCGCGCACACCGTGCCGATGAGAATCTCAGACATTTTCTGGATCGAGCAGGGGAAGCGCGCCGAGAACTACCGCAACCAGACTCGGCTTGAAGATGAAAAGCGAGCGGCGGATGCGGCGGAATCGATTCGGAGAAAGCTGCGAGAGCATCGCACATGGCAAGCAACAACGGGAGGTGCATACACGGGCTCGTAGCTCCCGACAGTTTGACTGTATGCGTGCAGCCGGGGAGAGAGGCATACAAGTGACCAGAATGGGAGGTAACATGAAGGGGAGTGGCTCGCTATCTCAATATAATCCAGCATTTCGGATGGATACCTCCTCTCTGTTGACGCTTGCATACTACAGCTTACGTTAGACTGGATCTCCACGGATTATGTGTACAACCAACGCTCACGCCATTGCTGTCATACTTCGGACATGCAGAATTACGGTACAGTAGCTGGTACTACGCGCGCGCTCGATGCGTTAGCGCGCACCTCTTGCTCTTTTTCACTCACATACACCATAATCATAAGTCGTAGCTTTCAATGTTGGGGACAAATGGATTAAACACACCAGGCTGTGTGGCATACTGTATTTGATAGGCAATCTCGACTGACCATGATCCCAATAGTAGGATACCTTGTACGTTTCGTCTCGAGAACTTGGACAATGCGACCTCATTGCCATTTGGTTGCCAATTATGGCGGTCATGGAGACCATTGCCTGTGGCGCAGTGGGCATTTGGGATCGACCCGTCATTGGCAGTGAATATCTGGCCTCGACAAATACAGGGATGTTCGTGCTTGGCTGCGCATTTGTATTTGACAACAACATGCCCATCGCATGATTAGCTTCCACACCTTACGTTGATCTGCATCAAAGAACAGTCGACCCAGTCCACCAACCGTAGTCGACGTCGTAGAATTCGAAGTTAATATCGCAGGTAGACTCGAGCGTTGGTTTGAATCCCTGAAGAGAGCACACCGGTTGTCGTAGGCACCCTTGCTCATTGTCATAGAGCCTCTTGTCGACGTTTCCGACGGAGTCTGCCACGTTTGGCGCGGTTGGGTTGATCCGACCTGCTTTCATTGTCCGCTGCCGGGAGGATCTAGTGGTTAGCGTTAGCTTGGCGGCCAGCATTCGACCCAACATCTTGAGCTGCTCATCGGGTGTACCCTCACGTGCGGTGTCGTTGGTTTTCGTCCGGTGGGGCCTGACGGATGGCAGTGACAGCGGTGTAGGGGATCGCCTCGAGTCTGCTTGGTATCATTCACTTCACCGCGAGGAATTCCGCCATTATGTTGCAGCATAGTACACTGTACGCTGAGAGTACCAGTGCGGTAAGTGTGCAAAATGCTGTCAGAGGAGACCTCGCTCAGGAATGTCTGTGTAGCGTGCAAAGCGCGCAGGAGGCACCGGTCCTTGGGCAACTGTGAGCCAACGCACGTGATTCGTGACGAGCTGGGCCCCACCAGGGATACCGGTGGTCGGCAACCACTCGTCGTGATTGAATGGCACCATGACCGCTGCGTGTAGCTGCGTGTGCGGAGTAGTCCAGAGCACTTCGGTTGTGGGTCTGCTGATTCCTTCACCGTTTGGCCTGTGGGTAGCTGGGAGGCTGTGTGGGTGGCTATTCTGAAACGGCCTTGAATGTGTAATTTCTATAAATTGAGTGAATGAAAGGTTACATACACTGCGTGGGGGACACTTTGCGTGGCAATTCCCTCGAACCCGTCATATTGACTGCCAAGTACATGGATACCCCCTTACCTTTTATAACCAACACTCGCCCTATCGCATCCAGTGGTCAGCAGGTTTTTCATGTACGCGCTATTATTAATGAGGCAGTCTTCGAACTGCAGCAAAGAACACGCGATGCTCAGTTACAGTCTTGGGAATCACTCAGCGGTGGAGACTGGTCTTGCAGACGGCTGCTCACTCGACCCACTGCCGCACGAACCATGTGGAATACGATCAGCCGCTGGATGGCGTCTCTATCAATGAGCATGCCGACTAGCCCACCTCCTCCCAAGTTCATGATGGATGCACAAATGGATATGTCGCAACCGTTTAGCGCAGCTTTCCGTCAAGCAGCACTACAGCGCATAAGGGCTCGGCGCTACGTAATTGGTGCTGAGGACGAATATGCATGGCGTGCTGAGGACGAGTTTGCGATGCGTATGAATCAGCCCGTTGGTGCTGCGCCAACGACAATCTCAGATGCCTTCGTGGTCGAGCAGCTTCGACGCCATGAAATCCGCCGCGCCCCGGACCGTGTTGTGTCTCGGCGCGCAACGGTCGATCGTCACCACCAATCAAGCGGCGAGCCAACGGGTAGTTGTTAAGCATTCTCTGAGGGCGAGTACGAGAATGAAGATGCATACGCTTTGGGGTTAAAATATAAGGAGACTGTGTGACAGGGATCCCATCGGCAGTTGCACGTGCGGGTGATCACATCGATTCACCCAGCGCGTAGAAGCACAGTGGCGGCGGGATCGTGTCTGGATAGCTTGCCATGCCCAGCGGCAGAGACAACGAGCACAACCAACCGGCAAGCACCAAAGGAAGAGTCCAACAACAAATAAACCTGATCGCCTGCTAAGTTCCGAGCAGTTGCTTTCAGCAATCAAAACGTGAGCAAGCACCAGCTTTTTGTGAGGTGAAGAGTTTTAGCTTGTATAACCATCCCATCGAATCTATTTAGCCTGCAACTTCAAGGACAAACATTTTGCACATACGTGATTACAACAAATAAGTACATATACTGAGGGTTCCATTTAGCAATTCTGATATGGCTGACTTCAAGTAATGTATTAGTGAAGATTATTAGGAGACTTCTCAAGATTGGTGCTCACAGCAAGCCCACTCCACACCACACTCGGCAGTGTGCATTTTCCTATCATACTCTTTGTACGGGGATACGCTAACAAACTTTTAATGAATTTTTCGAGTTAAAGCCTCTAACTAACAGCTAGATGAAAGTATTCTTGGCTCGACGGGCTTCTTAGCCATCCAAACAGGCGTCAACCAGCTATAAGCGAAACCTTTTGCTGCTCTGGCGACTGCATTGGAGCTGTGCTTTACAAATCTCAACTCAGCCAGCCAGGATGGGTGCGTACCACGCCAAGGGCCCAGTGAATGGCGACGACGCCAAACGCCAGAGCATCATAATGACACTGGGGCATGTCGTCGCGAGTGCTACCCGTCTCAGTACGAACTCCATGGTGACCGTCAAGTCCGATATCCCGTCCCCGTTCTCGCGTTTCCAGCTCTTCTCGGAGGAATGGAATCTCTGCGGCAAGTACGACCCGATGCGCAGTGTAAACGTCGTGTCTGACCCAAAAATGCAGCGCAAGCGTGTGCCCGGATTCCTCTTTGTCGAGAAGAGGGTGAGTCTGCGCGACCCAAGAAGCATTGCGCTCTTGCGCAACGAGCTCGAGATGTTGCTTTATCTTCTGAGGTTCGCGCAGGCCAATCTGGGGTCTCTCCCACCCAACGTGGTGCAAGTGAAAGGTTACTACGCATTTCGTGGAGCGGTCCACATCTTTGTGGAGTACTGCGACCTGGGTAACCTGCAGCGCGCATACTTGGATGATCCCTCCCCACTGCTTCGGATATTCGCCATGCCGGTGGAGCGAGAACTGCGTGCCGCCATGTTTCAGATCACGACTGGCGTGGCCGCACTGCATGACAACGGCGTCGCTCACTGTGATCTCGCGCTTGAGAATGTGTTTGTGACCAAGGCCAACGAATTCAAGATCGGAGACCTGGAGCATGCTGTGTTTGTTGGTCCTGAGAACACGCCGCATGCGTACCCTGGTGGAGCGCACCCACTGCGTCGCATGTACGGAGCACCCGAGCTTTACAGCAGTCATGACGGCGTGGAATCGCTTTTGGATTTGCAAAAAGTGGATGCATGGGCGTTGGGCGTGATCCTGGTCATGCTGTTCACGCGCAAACCGTTGTTTGATACGACAGCCCCTACTGATGAAGGTTTCCAATTGTTTTCCCGCGTTGGATTGCGACATTACCTGCGAGCCATGTACCTGGAGCAGTCTGCGGTATGTAAATTTTCAGAGCCAGTATTGATGCTTTTGAGTGCGCTGCTATGCATTAACCCCGCCAAGAGGATGACGGTGACAGCTGCGCTCGAGACAACATGGCTACAGGCAGATAAATCGTAATCACAAGCGCGGAGCCAAACTCAAGGTGCCAGTGGCAACAACCTTGAGTCTTTAGGGCAATTGTGTTCACGGCAAAATGGGACTGCTATGAAATAAATATTGGCGTGCATTTTGGATAACCTCATCAAAGTACGCGTCAAGTCCGAATTTCATGGCATACGTGGCGCCAGTCGTAAAATGAAGAAATCCCAGACACTCAGTTGCCAAACTCTGAAACCCGCGCAAATTGATTCAAACAATTTGAACTGTGGTCCGATTTTCTTTGCTTTTATCATCGAGATGATACTATGTTGGCAATTGGATACTGCTCCTATCGTAATCCTATACTTGGAGCCCAGACTAGCGCCCAGCTTTTCTACGAACCTTCTGGCCCAACGTGTGCTGCAAAGGCTTGTGTATCTCAATTCAAAGTTGTCGATTCAGTCACCATATCATGCCTCGGTAAGGTGGAAACACACCGATAAAGAAAGGACACGTCGTAGTTAGCTCCCGGAGAGATCACATTCAACCATGACCGTGAATCTATCAGCTACGCCCTTCGCGGTTATAAATCGTTATTCATTTTCTTGATGGAGGAGAACATTTTGGTCTGGCTTCGAACTTCTCCGAAGTCACCCGACTAATGCAAAGAAAACTTGCTGATTTGGAAGCCATACGCGTTGCAACACTGTCTAAAGCAGTCAGGACACCTCCATCAATGCGTATTCTCTTCGGAAACTAAACAACAACAACAAATCTTCAGTGCCGTGAAGACCTGCATGGATTCCGCAGCTCATCGATCTAGGTAATCACAACACCATCCACGCGTGATCAAGGAAGGTATTACAACGAGGATCCTTGTCGTGGAACGCCATCTCCACAACTGCTACAAATTAAAAGTTTGTTAGCAGCATCATTTGTTTTGTTTTGTCGATCGTCCTAGATTTCTTCAGCCCGTACTGAACCGATTACACAACTCACAGCTTAACTGCAACACTGTTCAATCATCGCTCGTTGCTGGGGGTGACAGGACGCGAAACTTGTGTACCATTCGTTTCTTGTTACTTCCGGCAGTACAACTCACGCACAGGGTTGGTCTTTGTCTGACGAGCGTCGGCCTCACACTTGGCACGGTAGTTCTCAAAACGGCGCTGCTGTTCTTCGTAAAACTTGTCTGCCAAACTGGGGGGTCTACGTCTGTCCCGAGGGTGGTTGCGACGGAACTCCTCGTCCATGACTTGCCGAGCATAGCATCGCTGGAGACACATCAAGCGGAACTCATGATCCAGCAATTGTTGTGTTTGCGGGCGCGACTGAGCCCCGCACTCGGCGAAGGACACATAAATCTTTCGTCGTGAGGGCGCCGCCGGTTGATGCTTGATCGTGTTTCCCATTCGGATACGTGCGTGGATGTGTGCTGAACAAAACTCCTTGTCAATACGCCCCTATAATGCCAAGAAGACGGCCGGATTTCAAAGGCTGTGCTTGGATGGGTAGCAGTGATTCGGCGGCGAAAGCCGAATGGCAACGATATGTGCGTGCGCGTTGCTCCTTCATTGTTTATACAGAACCACAAACCACCGCGATAGAGGGAAGTTGCAGCCCACCCGCTCTCGCTCTTGTTGAATCGTATACTTCAACGTCAAGCATAACGTGTAGAACCTTTCCGACTTCGTCGCAGTCTTCTGAGTCGCAGCATCGCAGTTAGATGCATACTGTGGATCTAATGACAATCTATCGGGATATGCGATCATCCCAGGAATTCTCCGTAAGGTACACCATCACCAAGCTATCGAGGAAGCGCAAGAACCAGCTGGTGCTGCTGTATTTAGAAATGCATTCGTTGCGCCATCTCAGCGGTCATATAGCTCGCAACCACAGGGACCTCTGTACCTGATGTTATCTATAAAATCAACGAGGAACTGTATCACATAGGCTTTGCATAGCGATGCACACACTCAATAAGGCGCACCACTAGAACATGCTAGGCCAATGCTTCTTCTTCTTCTGTTGTTTTGTTTCCAAAGAACTTTCTCTTTATTCCACACAACACCAAAGAACCCAGCAAAGGCACTAATGACCAATGCACTCCTCCACTCCACTCGCTCGACGCATGCACGCATAGTATTTATATATACCGACCAAAGAGATTATAAGATAGAATCCCTAGCAGCCCTGGCCACCCGCAAAACGGTAGCAGGAGGTGGATTCAAACACGGCCATGAGGTTGGACGTCACCGCCGCGATAAACAACATCAAGACGACGACGAAGATCGCGACGGGGATGACCAAACTCGCGTTCCCGTACGCGTTCAGCTCCTGGACATGGCGTTTCTGGCGGGGCAGCAACACGATGGTGGCCATGATCAGGCCGACACGAAGTGCGTACTGGAAGAGCGTTTCGCAGGCCACATGCCAACGGATCTCCGCCGTGTCATCGGCCAGATCCTTTACGTGATGATGAATGGACGTGCTCATAAGGTTGGTGATCGTGGTGACCACCGGGAACGCTAACCGGAAGACGGTGGCAATGGTACCGTACGTCACGGCCTCAAAGCCTGGCTCGGCGATCTCCACAAGCACGAGCAGAGGAGGCAGCATGATCAGCGCGTCCAGTACCCACTGGATGTGCTCCACGACGTAGTAGAAATAAATGCTGCGCACCACGTCGAAGATAGTGACCAGCTCGGTGGGAACTTCAAGCACCACACTGATCGCGAGCAGTACGAGCACGAAGTTGCGCCAGTCGCGGTTCAGCCAATACTTAGACGCGAGCAGCATGGCGATGGCGCCGCCAAAGCCCGTAAAGACGTGGGCAAAGTTGAGCACCACGCTGTCGGCACCCAGCCAGTCCTTGAGGATGGCCGTGGCCTCAACCACGCGGTAGTTCATGGCCATTGCCTGCGCAAACCCGTAGCACATGATCTGCCACGACGGCCGCATCTGCAGGATGCGCCACACGCGCAGCAACTGCGAGATGAGTGGCTGTTTCGTGAACCGCGTCGGCAGTTCTTCAAAAAAGAAGTACGTCATCACTAGACCGCTGATGGAAAACACGATCAAAAAGCCAAAGAGAACGGGTAAGGACACGGAGGCGTCGAACGAGCCACCGTACTCGGGCCCATTGAACCCGAACGTCGTGATGCCCGTGCCGATGCAGGTGCCCACGTAGCGCATGAACATGCTCTTGCACTGCACCTTGCCACGTTCCTTCATCGGTTCACGGTGAGAGAACTCAACCATCATACCCTCGGAGGCCACGGTGACCAAGCCCACGGCGAAGGACGCGACCATGAGCGGGATCACGTAGCGCTTGCCCTGGGCTGGTGCATTCTCGTGCACGATCTGGCCGTCGATCTTATAAGGATCCACGGATCCGAGACACGTCAGCGCAATCATGACGATGGCGAATACGGTCCAGCCGATGTAGATGTAGGGCTTGCGGCGGTAGCGGTTGATGGGGAAGCAGTCGGTGATGAAACCCAGCACAAATTTGAAATACCAGGCAAAATCAAGGAGCGCGGAGACGGCACCCACACGGTATGGCTCGTAGTGCAGGTAGGTGGAGAAGACGGGGAACACGAGCGCCTGGATCATGCCATTGGTGATGCCGATGAGCAACCAGTTGTACGCGTACCCAATGAAGCCCCAGGTGAAGATGTCAACGGTACCCCCTGGTTGGATGGCCGTGTTGCCAGAGACAACGGAAGACGCAATCGTGTACCCGGTGGGTCGGCCCTTGGACTCGGCGGTGGGTGCCAGCGACGACAACATCAGAGCAGCGTCTGGCTCATGGTGGGAGCGACTGGTTTGCTGGGGGTACCAGTCGGCGTTCCCACCATTCTCCATGGCCGGGGTGCGCGTAGGAAACTTGGCCGCGCCAGCTGTGGGTGGCTGATAAGGGTAGCCGGAATGCGGTTGATACCAGTCGGCGCTCCCAAGACTATCAATGGACGTGCGCCGGCCTGGGTAGGTTGGCACACCTGGTCGGTAGCCGTCGTGCCGGTCCGGGTGCTGGTACATGTCCGAGCCATTCTCTTCCAAGAGCACGACGCCGTCATGCCGTGCGTGATGGTGATACGCCATAGCTCCTTTCGGTGGGCGAGCTCTTTCCTACTTCGCTGGAACGGCTCGAGTCGTGAAATGCGGACTGATATCGGCACTCGTCGCTGTTTGCCACCGTGAGCAGTATCGAAAGGGTGGCACACTCACAGTGATAGTCTTCAGGCATGTTCTATGGCCCACAGAGAGCATGAGTTTGTGGTGAGTGGCCAGTCACGATCAGATTCCACATGAGCCATGTAAAACTGATTGATTTGTCAATGAACTGGTGACCTAGTGCAATGACGTGCTGTTGTTTGGGATCGGGTAAGAGCTATGAACCAATAGCGAACTGGCGCAAAGGTCTACCGTACCGCGCTCAAGAACAAGTAAGTGTACATTGACGTTATAAAAGTGTAGCTCCGTCTCGTGCTTGGACGAAAATCGCAGTGCTATGCTCCAATGTGGTGCGGTGTTCTGTAATCATGTGTGATATATAGCGTGTACAGAAACTCAACACCACCGGATGTTCTTGGTTCTTGAAATCACTGCGGATGAATAATCCGGGTAACCGGCCAAGACTGTCGCTGGCAATGGATGGATGAGCACTCCGGCCAGTAGTGCCATTTATCTGCTTATTGTAATAGATGGGCACCGAACAATTTCTCTTCCAGCTGACTCAGGCCAAGCCACCCTTCAATCGGAGGGAGGAGAAGTATAGCGAAATATGCAAAATTCTTCGATAATAGCATTGCATTTGAGCATTCGGTTCACCGTTCACGTGGATCTAACAGCCCTGTCCACCGGCGAATCGATAGCACGACGTGGACTCAGACACCGACATCAGATTGGAGGTCACCGCTGCCACGAAGAGCACCACAAGAAACACGAAGATCGCCACGGGAATGACCAGACTCGGGTTCCCATACGCGGCGAGTTCCTGCACGTGACGCTTCTGGTGTGGTAGCAAACAGACCACAGCCACGATCAGCACCACACGAAGGCCATACTTAAACAGCGTTTCCCTCGCCACGTGCCAGCGAATCTCGGACGTATCGTCGGCCAGATCGTCCACGTGATGGTGAATGAACGTGCCCATGAGGTTGGAGGTCGTGGTGACCACGGGGACTGCGAGGTGGAAGATCGTTGTCATGGTGGCATACGTCATGGACTCCAATCCGGGCTCGGCAATCTCCACGATGACGAGCAAAGGCGGCAGCATGATGAGAGCATCCAGCACCCACTGGATATGTTCCGCGATATAGTATAGAGGCATGCTACGCACGGTATCAAAGATCGTGATCAGCTGTACTGGCAACTGGATGACGACGCTGATCGCGAGGAAGACGAGCACGAAGGCGCGCCAGTCACGATTTAGCCAGTACTTGGATGTGAGAAGCATGGCAACTGCTCCTCCCACCCCTGAGAGCGCGTTGGCAAAGTTACGGGACACAGCATCCGCCCCCAACCAATCCTGAAAAATCGCTGTGGCTTCGACTACGTCGTAGTTCATGGCCACGCCCTGCAAAAACCCATAACACATGAGCTGCCACGACGGACGACGCTGTAGAATGCGCCACACGCGAAGCAGTTGCGAGATCAGCGGTTGACGAGTGTGGCGCGTCGCTGTCTCCACGAAGAAGAAGTGCGTCACGATCAGCCCGGCCACGGAAAATCCAGTGAGCATGCCGAAGATGGCTGTCATGGGCACGGAACTGCTAAATGTACCCCCGTACTCGGGTCCATTAAATGCTACAGCTGAGATCCACGTGCCGATGCAGGTGCCAAAGTAGCGCATGAATAGGCTCTTGCACTGTACCTTGCCGCGAATGTTGATCGGTTCTCGATGCGCAAACTCGACCATCATGCCTTCGCAGGCCACGGTGACCAAGCCAACGGCAAAGGACGCGAGCATGAGCGGAACAACGTA
>JAADWT010000125.1:0-34475 GCA_023336285.1 Pythium grandisporangium
CAAACGAGGGAACTTAACGCGCACTTAGTGAGGTGGTCCGCGAAACGACGCGAGGAAAGCCCAACGGTGTGACGCGGGCATGGCGCCGTTATAATAATCATTCGCAAATGCTGCATGGGTGACTGACGACTGCGACGAGGTGACGGAGGCCATGCGAGGAGGAGGAGGAGGGACGAATTGGTCGGTCTCTGTTGCCTTCGTAGCGTAGCACTGCCGCAGACACCTATCCTACAAACCGTGCAAGAAGAACAGAAGCAGGGGTGATCTGGCAAGAAGAGAGAGAAATAAAAAAGATGGACCTCAAGCAGACACTGGCGTTGGTGGTGGATTTCCTCATCCACGTTGACGACCGCAGCGTGAAGCTATCACCCGATCCGATCGACGCGATTGAGATGGCGCTCCAGGCACTCATCGGTGCTGCCAGGCTAAACCTGGTGAGTGGTGCAGTTCGAATGGCACTGGGCGGATCATGTTGCCACCTCGAGACGAACCGTGATGGATGACACGATACTATTGACTGCGTTTGTCTTGTGTGTGCTGTTGTGTGTAGAATGATACGCAAATGGAAGAGGCATTGGATGCACTGCAGCGGCAATGCGAGGACGTCGCGGCTGATGATTCGGGTAATCACAAGACTGCTGCATCCACCAACCAGCAGGAACGCACTGCCAGCGCGGCCGTTCAGAAACCACCCGCCGCTGGTTCAGTCAAGAGAGTGCTACAGCGAAGCACGCAAGCAAATACGGCCCAGTCATCTGGCAAGCGACGCAAGCTGCAGGACCAGGTCGCAACGGCGCGGGTTAAACAAGCGGCCAACCAAACGCTCGTGGATCAATTGGTGCAGCTTGGTGACTATGAGCTGCATCACAACCAGGCCCAGCGCGGTACGACCCGCATGCGAGCTGCTATGGCCATCCGAGATGCCGATGTGGTAATCACTTCTGGTGCCCAGGCTCGACAGCTCGAGGGAGTGGGGCCATCGGGCGCTGCCAAGGTGGACGAGCTGCTGCACGGCGGGTTGTCCCAAGCAATGCGTGAATATCGACGCAAGTGAAGCGAGTGGCCTTTTGCTTCTCGATATGTTGTCGTCTTTGTGTGAACGTTGGTCATCGTGTTGGCAGAATGAAGCAAGCAACTGCTGAATACACCACGAGCAAAATAGGCTTTTCAATCTGGAGTTTATTTAGTTTTGCACGTTTCTTCGTGTGTATGTGTGTGTGTGTGTGTGTTTTTGTCGTCATAAACTGTAGATTGCGATTCAGTGGAGTGTGCCCCGCTCTCTTTCTTATCACTTTGTGTGTATGAAAGCCAACGGTGGCATGTATCTTTGCAACGCCCTGGCCCACAGCAACAGCGTGGGTGCCATACCAGTCTGTCATGAATCAAAATCCGACAGACACGACTTTGGAGGAACCATGAACAGACGACAAGCGCTGCACTCCCTGGGGGACTTAATGCGTCAGTGCCAACAGCATCATGTCCGTCTACCGCGGGTACGATCGATTTGCGCCGAATCATGGCGATGGATCGTAGAGACTTGGTGATGGACGTTACCGCTGTGCTGACCTCCATCGTGTACTCACTCTACTTGCGTTACGGCCAAACAAAACATATTGCTAGGAACCGCTCTATGCCTTGGCGGATGGGATCAAGGCTTTACGACACGCCAGACACACGAACGGAAAGGTACAACAAAAATTGGGCGTTGCTCACATCACTGGCTGGTGGTCACTGGACATGCATGATGTGTATCTATCCTTGTTGTCGTTCTCATTAGATAGAACTGGAGGAAGCGTTGGACGAGATGATCCAGCGCTTTGGAGTCGACGATGAATGGCGGCAGGGCACGAAGAACGATGGAGCAGGTGGCGCCCGCGAACAGCAGGGGCAAAGGCAAGATCGTCTGGCAATCAAGCGTAGCTCATCCGAACAAGCGGTGAATGCGACCAAGAAGAGCAGATCTGCGATAACCACAACGACAAAACGCCATCATTCGAAGACACACCGTCGTGACAGCATCATGGATGCCTCGGCGGGAACACAACCAGGATCGAAGCCACCACAGCAGCCATCGGTAGTGAAAACGGTGGACGAAGGACGCGAGCAAGAATCGGAACAAGAACAAAATGGTGACTCGCAAGAAGAGACTGACAGGGAGAAGAAGGACGACAGTGGGGACGAAGAGCGGAAAGAGCTGGAGAAAGGAGGCGACGAAGAAGCCGAAGAAGAGCGAGATGGCCAGGAGGTGGATGCTGATGTAGGGACAAAGGACGAAGAAGAGGGCCACGCCTCTGACCGTAGAAACGAGGAGGAAGTGACCGCCAAACAGCAGGCGGGTGCATCAAATGGGGATGCGGACGACGAAGACGAGGAGGAAGAAGCGGAGGACGAGGAAGAGGAGGATGCAGACGATGAAGATGAGCCGTATGAAGATGAAGAAGAAGAGGAGGACGACGACGACGAGCGAGAGGACGAGCAAGAGGAAGCCGATGGTGATGATGAAGATGAAAACGAAGACGGAAAAGAATAGCTCGGTTCCTTCATTTTGCTTTATTCACATGTTCTAGCACGTGAGAACACCGGTCTCAAACTCACCAGACTCAAGAGAGGATACATTTGATCCCATGAGTTGATTTCGGTAGTTTTGATGCAGCAGGATCTACGGGTTGCCGAATAACCCACACACAAAAACGAAAACCACAGTATTTGTTTTAGCTTTCCATCCCGTTAATCATTCAGTTTCTCGCAACAAGACCTTGTGCAAACGTACCGCAGACGGGATCTCACCCGATTCGACTGATGCGACCGACGAAGCAATTGCAGGTTCGTCAGTTGTCCCATCCATTTGAGCCAATGCTCGATTCTTTGTCCGCATGACTCGCCGTCGCGCAGGACCGTAGATCTCTCCGTCGCTGAGGTCACCGTCACCGGCATGCATACCATGAGTAGGTGCGATTTCCCCATCCGACAAAGAATCTTCAGAGTGCGTAGAGTTCCTTCGAGGTGTTTTGTCGAATTTCCTTCGACAAACATTAGCACGACACTGTCTTACAATTTGAGAGACGACAGGAGGAGGTATCCACGTTGATGGACCATACGAAGGGAACGATTCGTTCCCACTCGAAGAGCTTCTCGCACTACTACGACCACTCCGGCTGGAAAGACTACTGCGGATATCAACTGACGAGGATACGCTACGAAATTCGAGTCTGCCGTCTGGATCTCGTCCCTGAGGGCATTCCGATGATACTGCAGTTGGTATGCGTAACAGTGTTTCCTTTAACAGAAGTGGGGGTACTGCCTCCGGTTGAGCACCTTCATCATCAGCATCTTCATTTGCATCCTGTGGCATGTTGTAAAGAGGTTTCGCTTCGGGGTCACTGTTGACTTTGGATTCCTTGTCATCAATAGCAGTGGCATATTCTGAGAGCTCATGCACCTGCCCAGGACTGTCATCACTATGACTGATTGACGGGGTCTCATCGACCGTGTGCTGATGTCGCCGTCGTCGTCGTCTTCGTAGTGCATACAACACGCTTTCCGCTGTTGACGGTATCACGGAGCGCGCTGAGCGTTGAGTTGTTGGTTGCAGAGAACCATGATTTAGTTGTAAAATCGCGCAAGCGAGTGTTGTTCGCATCCTCGTCATAGTGGGTTCATCCACTCGGACCACCTCCTTGTTCGATGATGGAGCGGCACTCGGTGATGGCACATCTTCCGAAGGTGCTGACCCAGGGGTGATGCATTCTTGACCTTCACCACCAGCTTCTAAAATTGGTGCTTGTGTCCACTCCACACTTCCTGTTTGGATGCCTTTTTCAGCCACCATCAGTACCGGCGTGGGGGTTGGCACGACAGCCCCCTGAGATCCAATGTATACGGCGTCAATGGGGTCGTTCACCACTACGCTCTCATCTAGTATTGATTCGCTTCTGGACAGAGTGCGATCTTCGGGCGATACCGGCATCGCCGTCGCATTCTTGATGTCATGTGTGGTGGCGCCATCTTCGCTACGTGCCGGCGTATCATTGCGTCCTGCTTCGAAGTGCTCAATGCAAGTCATCTCGTCCCGTTGCTGACTCGCTTGTCGTTGTCGTATTATTTCTTGCACTATAGAGGTGACTTGCTCTTCTGTCAGGATGTCCCACCAATCTCCCGTTGGGTGGTCCCAACCTTCAGTGTTTGTGCGTGCCTCATCGGTATCCACGGCCGGCACCACGCCAGCGCTCCTGGGATCATACTCAAAGAATGCTGCAGCTCGAAGCAAGCCACTCACATCGCTCTGATTTCCTTCGTGATCATCCGTCCCATTTGCCCTCAATTCTTGGATCAACCGACGCAGCACTTCCTCGGTGACGATGTTCACAGTACGATCGTCGACAGTAGTTGTGCCGAAAACACCTTCCAGACTGCGGCGTACGACGTCCATACTGGTCTCCTGCATATTCCGTGCGCGTCGATTATTTATTGTTTGCGTATCTTCCGTTATCGCCTGGTTGACGAGATATTCCGGAAGCTGTTTCAAAATTCGCTCTTCTAATGAAGCATGCGCTTGATAGAACTCGCTTTTAGTCACGGATGGATAGGTAACTACACTGACCTTTGCATCATCTTCTTGTTCTCCACGCCCTGCCAAAACAGAGACGAGTTCTGATTGTTGATGAGCTCCGACATCTGCTATCATTCGGGGCTGTTGCACTATGCTTCCACCTCGTTCAGGGCAGTGAGCCGAAGTACCATCACATAACACTTTAGAACCCAGCGGGGAACGTGGTGTAGAGTGTAATAATCTTGATGGGCCTTGGTGCTTTGTTCGTTCAAGTTCACGCTCGCGTTGCTGTTGCTGTTGTTGTTGCCGATCAAATGCTGCTGTCACGAACGCGACGAACTGCTTGAAGTTAATCAGTTCGTCGAGTGGCTGGTATCGCGAACGTGATCCTTGTGCTGATCGCTTTGGTTTCGTGGCTGACCCGACTTGATCGTCCTCCACATTGATACTATGCAACCGCTTAAAGAAGGCAACGATCTTGGGTGCTGGTACGACAATGTGAAGGCGATTCAGCGCGAGGCAGGTTTCGATACGGTTCAAATGACCGTCACGATCGGTATCCAGGTCACTAAAGAGCCGACGCAGCACATCGCCGTTGAGTCGTTTGCTGCCCCCACTGGCAAGTAGGACCGCTGACTCCCCAAATGATGGCCCCATGGGCATGGAGCGATGTTCGGATAGTACCTGTCGACCCAACGACGACGAGGACCCGTGCTGTCGCTTGCTATCTTCCTTCTCATTCCCCCGATGAGGCGGCTCGGCAAGAGGAGGAGCCGCCTTCGATAATCGCTCTTCTGCATCACCATCAATCGACCCACGAGGTGAAATGTGTACAGAATTGTTGGGAATTAAATGATGAGACTCTCCTCTCTGCTTGACCTCACCGGGGATTGGTATCGATTGATCTTCCACCTCGGCAAGGGAAGAGCTGGACACGCTTTCCTGCCGTGGCAACGAGTCATTTGAATGTCGAGACGATGGCGGTACGCTTCTTTGCAGAGTTGCTTCATCACTATGGTCCTGCGCTTTCTTCAATGGAGAACTGGATTCAGGGGTGAGCTTGTTGGTGCCGCTCGCATCTTCTGAGCGTTCCTGATTGCACAATGGATTGTTCTCCTTTTCATTGCCGGTATCACCAGCTTCATAATCAAGACCATCCAACAGAACCACAGGAGCGGGTGATGGCCCGCGCGAACCGCTTGACGGAGGTTGATTCTGCGTGCTCGTTCTGGCGACGTTAATGCGCTTGTTCACGGCCTCCGCTCGCTTCTTCTTCTTCTTCTCCTCCTCCTCTTTCCTCTCCAGCTCCAGTGTGCGCTCTCTGTCTTCTTTCTCCTGCTTCTCCTGTTGTCGTCTTTCCTTTGCCACCCGATGCTCCTCCACCCGCGTCTTCTTGTCTCGGGCCTCTTGTCGTTCCCGCTCCTTCACATGCCAAAACCGATGTGGTCGCGCCATTGTCTGCAGCTCACGGTCCACACGAGCGATCCGCTTCGAGACTTCCCAGTGCACCCGCCGTCGATACCGTTGCTGGGAGTCGATCACGGCCAGCGAGCTCGAGTCTTCTTCTTCACGGCGGCTATGCTTCATGCGACTGGAGCAATCGCTGTGATGGCTACGACTGACCGCGAAGCTGCCACCGCTCCGAGCGAGCCCGCGGTCACGGCCTCGGCTATCCCGAGTCCGTGAGCGATCGCGCTGCAGAACGAGCGCGTTCTCGCGCCACAGCAGCGGCTGGCTGTTGCGCAGCCGCGCCTCCAGTGCCGCATGGATCGCGCTGGCCTCATGCAGCACGGCGTACTCAGCGTCCAGCCAGCGACCGCTGTGGTCCAGGCGATAAGACCTGGTCATCTCTGCCTCTGTGCGTTCTATCCAGGCAGGTGTCGTGTCTGCGGACGCATGGAGGGCTTCCCATTGCGATGCATCCAACGTGGGCGCTGCCGCTTGCATTTACGTGGCCACCACGCGTGCCGCTTCAGGTGGCGATTGATTACTGTATCCATTGATTAGATCCTAAAACCTGCACCTATATAGAGGATCGTTAGGTACGCGCAAGCGGGCATCTCCGCTCACAGTGACCCCATCGCTTTGGTGTGACCGCAGTATTCCTCCTCTTCATATCCGTGCAGCTTAGCCTTCGTACCGATTGTACCGCCTTCATGGACATGTGAATGCCCTGATCTTGGATGGTCGTAATGTCCGTTTGTTGTAGTATGGTGGTCGGTGTAAACCTCAACCTGGATACCATATATTCTCCATCATCGACGCACCTATGATGAAGATCCATCCACAAATGTATCGTTCACACACCTACACTAATGGGGGATTATCATTATCATCTCCATGTATATCACCATGATGCTTACGCTTCGATCACCTTGATTTTCTTTTCTAAACATCTGTGACATGTGCGTGGGGCTACGGATGCAGTGGAACAATGGATACATATCAGATCACCACCCTGACCCATACAGGATGATGGCGTGACGGTGGGTAGCCACTCAGTTGCAGCTCGTCATGCAGCTGCCTTGAAGCTGAATGTTTTGTCCACGGCCAATGCTGCATCCGTGCCCCCATCATACTGACCCACCCACAAGCTTGTCCTTGAAGACAAAATATCACTCGCGAAGAAAACCCAGGCCAAACAAGATCTCCAATCCGATGGGAGACGATGCAACCTTCAACCACCCTATTTCTTCGTAGGTCCACAGGAATGCTGGCATTTTGTATTTAGTTCTAGAACGTTCCAGCTCCCCGCCCAGGAGCATGGAACTGCTTGTTGCCTACCGACATTAGATACGGTAGGTCACGTCGACACCGTCACCTTTTGTTTGTTTTGTTTTGTTTTTCTTGTGTGTTCTCACCGCGAGCGCTACTTTTGTGCTTGGTCAGTCTGCAGCGTGCAAACTTCTCCGCTCTTCCTTCGTTCTGGCTTGATATACGATGCAGTATATATATCTCATGGGGATGTAAATGTTCATCAATGTTCCCGCGGCATTACTGTACCGCCTACCAACGCAAATCCATCTTGCGCGTTCCTTTGATGCAGTATGTGTCGAAAATACGTCACTCAATACACAACATGCATCACAGCCTCTCATCTGCCGTTCATTTCGCCGAACAACTTGATCTCTTCATATATGAGACCTTCGCAATACATACAGATTCCAGGATACTCGTCAGAAATTGATACGTTTGAGAGTCATACAATACAGTCCATTGATCTAGATTTGCTCTCACGCACCTTTCAATGTATCCTTGTCCAACGGGACATTCTCAAACTCCATGCCGAATGGGTTTTGCTCCACCGTTTCGGATTGCTCGCGTCGCACGGCCGATAAGAAGGGGTGGCTGAGTGCATCCTCCACCTATGAGCATTAGCCAAACATAAATCATCACGTCATGCGTTGAGTCAGATACACGAATATACTCCCCAACAAACTCATAGCCACTCCTCTCAAGTAAGACTTACCGATATTCTGAAATCTGGGTTGAATGCTAGCATGCGCTTGAGCAAATCCAGTGAATCAGCGGGTGCGCCAGGGTACATTTCGCGCAAATCGCGAGGTTCCTTCTTCGGCAGCTTCCGAAGGTACTGCTTCACTTCACCCAAGTTGCCAATGTCATCCTCGTTTGGGGTACCAATGACCGTGAAGATCACGTTCAACTGATCGAGTTTATCCGAGTATGTGGTGGGGCGGTCCGCACTCAACGGGAAGCAGGACCGTCCGGGGAAGAGGGGCACTCGTTCTTGGTAACGAGGGCAGCTCTCCACTTGCATACTCAACAGCTCAGCAAAGATGCACCCTAGGCTCCACATGTCCACCGCGTAGTTGTAGTCTTGCAGCAGGATGAGCTCGGGGGCACGATACCAACGCGTCACCACGTGCTTGGTGAGCTGACGACGAAACTTGGGGGCATCGTTTGTGCCAGACGGTGTCGTAGAAGGCGAAGGCGTCGACATATCCGAGGTCGTGGGCGATTTGGCATCCTTGGGTGAAAGCGCCTCGGCGGCGGCCTTGGCGTCTGGGCCGTCACGCTCGACAACACGAGATAACCCAAAGTCACAAATCATGAGCGTGCAGTCCTCATTGAGTAGGATATTGGCAGGCTTCATGTCGCGATGAATGACGTTGCCCGAGTGGATGTACCGCAAGCCACAGAGCAATTGGTAGAGAAACACCTGGATGTGGCGGATTGTCAGATATTGCGGACTCATGATCAGCTTGTGGAGATCCGTGTCCAAGAACTCAAACACGAGGTACAAGTCCGTGAAGGTCTCGTAGTTGTCCGGTGGGATCACGTCCAATAGCTTGATCACCTGTGTGTGACTGGAAGTGAGAAGCATACATCCATACGAAACATACACAGTCAGGTTTGAGACGTTGAAAACAGAAGCCGAGACTGTCGATGGCTTACCTCAGACGTCGAAGGATGTAGATCTCGCGATACAGACGTTTGCAGTCAATTTCCTGATCAAACACGTTCATGATCTTTTTGATGGCCACCTTCTTTTGCCGAACAGTATCGAATGCCTCGGCAACCTGAGTAGATATCATACCATACCATACCACACCCACACAGCAAACACACAAAACAGTCATTATTAGTATTTTGCCCGTCATGATGAACTCAAACACGGTCCTTCGTACATGTCCATAGGATCCCTTGCCCAGGAGGCGAACCAACTGGTAGCGGTCCGTGACGTTCCAGTTGGAGAAGCTACGCAGATTCAACGGCGTCGCGCGTGGCGTCGCCGCCTTGGCCGCGGCCGCAGCGGCACTGCCCGCCGGGTGCGTGGCTCCATTGGCGACTCCACTCGAGTTGGACGAGTTGGACGGGAAGCCGTCGTCCGTGGGCGTACTCTCAAAGCCGTCGGCACCTGCAAAGCCCGTGCCGTGGTCCGCGAACGCCGGCGTGGGCGGCATCTGCGCCACGGGGCCATGCGGCGTGGGCGCCACGTTCGCGCTCATCATGCCGCGGTTGTGGTCAATAAACTGATCCGACGTGTACACGGCGTTGGCCTTGGGCGTGGCGGCAGTCGAAGCAGCAGCCGCCGCAGCGTTGGCGGTGGCGTTGGCCATGGGGAAGGCGCTGTTGGGGCGCAGCATCTTGGCGCTTCGAGTGAGCCCGGGCGAGGGCGTGGAGGCCCGCACGATCCCGCGTGGAGTGGCAGCGCCCATGGCCAGCGCGGCGTTGACGCCGTTCCCGTTCGTGGTGGCCGCCGAGGCTACGGGGGACGGCACCGTGGGCGTGGAGGGCATCTTGCGCTTGCGGTTGGCCATGTCCTGCGCCGCCAGGTCGGCGTTCACGGGTTCTACCGTCTCCATCGTGGTGTCGGTGGTAGTGGTGGTAGTGGTCGTGTCTCGGGCGCGCAGCAGGAGTCGGCCGGACCGCGAGCGTTTAAACGTCGGTGGCGCGTGCGTGGCTGAGCCGGAGGTGGTGCCCAGCGCAAACCAGTTGGTGGCGGTAGCGGTAGCGGTAGCTGGAGCTGGTGGCGCCGCCTCCGTCGAGGGGTGTGAAGCCACAGGCGCGCGACGCGGGGACGGCGACAGCGAGAGCGAGCGGAACGACGGCGCCAGGGAGGAGGCCGAGGGCGCACGCGTCGTGAACGTAGGCGTTGGGGGGAGGAGGGGGGGAGCTAGTGGAGGGGGGGGTGAGCGAAGGAGCCGCGAGCACGAGTACGAGTACGAGTACGAGGGGGTACTAAGCGCGAGTCGTCGCCGCCGCCGTTTGGTTCGAAGGATGCAAGCCGAAGATGCAGAGAGAGAGAGAGCTTTCGGGCCTGGAAGTTCGACTTTGAACCTTGGCAAAGCGGGAGGAGGAGGAAGGGAGGAGCGGGGGAGGGGGGAGGGGAGGGAAGCAAAGGGCGGCTGGATGAAAAAAAGGGGCCCGCTGGGTGTGATGATCGAATAACGCCACAGGGAGGGCAGGAGGGGCGTTCCTCCTCCCCCCTCTGACACACCAAGATAGGAAGGAACCTACGCCGGGGTTTTAGCCAACCCCTGTAATAAACACGATCGGTTTTGACCAATGAGGAGATCTTGAGCTGGCACGCAAAACCAGATGGCAACAGCGCTAGAACGTTGAGGTCGGGAAAATGTCCAAACCATGACCCGTTTTTGGCTTGTGGGTTTTTTTTCTAGAAAAAAGGAATAAACTATCTCCAGTGAGGAGCTGTTCATGTTGGGGACATTGCAACTGCGGAGAACGCTGAGATGTGGTCACACCAGATGGAAAGACTGTCACTTGATATAGCTCACTGAAGATAGCTTTGATCATTATTACGCGAGATTTGCCGAGGTTTCCAAGCCGCGAATCCCAGTTTTACAGATGGCTGCAACTCCCAACTCCCAGCTTCACACTTCCCACACTCTCCACTCCGCTCCGCGCCGTTTTGCTTCCTTGCCCTCCTCCCTCTATTATCTACCTCGCCTTGTCACGCTCTTGTGCTCGTGGTCGCAAGAAGAGGAGTAGGTGGAAAAGAAGACGATGCAGCCTCGTTTGTGGTGGTCTGGTGTCCACAATCAGCTGATATAAAAGCGCGAAATAGACCCTTGATCGATACAGGAGGCGGGAGCAATAACACGCAAACTCTCGTGGACGAGCTCGGATTCGAGTTATCTCGCCTCGAGCCGGATTATCCCAACCAACCAGCATCCATCCACTTAAACGTATGCGTACCTTGTACACTATGGATATCACTCGTGCTGTAATATCCGCGAAGAAAATGCGCTCCAGCGATGCATTTCGTAGTAAAAATGTGAACTTGCGCAGCAAGATTGGATCAACCGCTCTTCTTGAAGATACAGGAAGAGGGGGAGGGATGGGGTGGAATCTGAGATTGAGAATTGAAAATTGAGATGGTGGTGATTTCCCGCCCATGTCCGCAGTGCGTGCATTCAAGGATCCCGCATCCACAAGAATGAACAAGAACCAGCTTGAGGCCAGAGTCTGGGCCCAGCCTGCCCACGCTGCATGAGTCTCATCTGATCTTGTCCCTAGCTTCCAACGGCCAAAAAGCCGTGTGTAGACCACGGAGGCTGTAACGGCCTCAACACTTGAGGTCGGGGGAGGGGGGGGCTTTCGGCCGTTGAAGTACTACAGTACCGTGCGAGATAGGGAGACTCTTGTATGGCATCTCATGCATTTCCGTAAAATGCATGCAAAAACCAAGGTGGCCAGCCACATTTCCCCCACACGTGTACTGTACTTACTTTCCATAGGGTGGTGGTGACGGCTGCCGGGTGTGTATCTTAGTCATCGCAGCCCTGAAGTAACGGGTGATGGTGCTCCAGAGACTGGAGTCCAGACGCATCTGCATCATCACAGGAATGCTGATTCCTCCGCCAGGAAGGCCTCGAGGTTCTCCAGATCGGCGTCGCTGCGCACGTCCACAGTTCGTTCCTGGCGCGCGCGCTCGGCCTCTGCGTGCTCTCTCTGCCTGCGCTCTTCTTCCTGTCGCCACGCTTGTTCCTGTTCCTCCTTCAAGGCCGCGTCCTGCTGCAGTCGCTCCATGCGCGTCAATCGCGTCGCCTGCGTCTCCACCAACACGCGCTCCTTCTTGTCGTGCGCGTCCAGGCGCGCCGCGTCGGCGGCCACCAGCGCCAACTGTTGCCTTACCAATTGCTTTGCGGCCTGCACGCGCTGCAAACGTGTCTCCATCTCGCGCAGTTGCTGTCGTTCCTGTGCGTCCTCGCGCTGCTCGTCGAGCGTGGCTGAAGCCATCGGCATGGCGATTGGCGCGCTCACTCAGTCTCTCTCTTATTCACTCTCTCTCACTCACCTCATGCGTCGAGCAAGCGATTGATGCTCTAGGTTTTTGCCCACTGAATTGGGCTTGTCCTGTCTCCAGTAACATGTCCCTTCATCACACCGTGTTTTAGAAATCCCAGAAAGTTACCCAGAAAAATGACGCAATAGAGGATAAAATAGTAGCCCCTCCCTCCTCCCCCCTTTCAGCAACCCTTTCGACTGGCTTTCCATCACCCAGGGGGCATACCGTATTTCGACATTTCGTCCTGTGTACTAACCGTATATTGTAGCTTGCCAGCAACATTGGAGCACCCGACGCTCTTTAGCCATTCGGAAGCATCATCATGGGCTTGGATCCGGTCGCTGGCCATGGCGATGCCTCCGTGGTGGAGAAGCAGGCGTGGGAGGCCCGGCAGTACATGGAGAATGCGCTCCACGTGCAGGGGGACTGGTCCGTGCACGACGACGACCATGGTCGCCTGTTTTACTACAACCACGAGTCGCAGACCTCGCAATGGACGAGCCCGGATGAGTTGCGCGCATTGGAGGGTAAGTTTATGATGCAGCTCATGCTGCAGGGCGCGATTGCGCGGTCCGGCGCGTGGTCAGCGCATGATGCAGGCAATGGCACGCTGTATTACTTCAATGAGAAAACCCGCGAGTCGGTGTGGGAACGACCCGAGCAATGGGGTGCCGAGCCGTCACCTTTGGAGGTGGCACCGACCACCACGGAGGCTTCCATGCAATATGAGGGAGAGACTGGCACGAAGAAGAAGCCGGGGGCTTCGGCCACCATCGCCGCCACTGCCAAGAAGAAGAAGGCAAAACCGCAGTTGGTTGTGACACCCATGGCGACGGTACCAACGGCGGAAGAATTGGCGCGTGAGAAGGCCCGCGAGGAAGAGAATCAACGCCAGCGTGAGGTCTTTACGGCCATGCTGCGCGAAAAGAACATCATGCCGTTCTGCAAATGGAGTGTAGCATTCCCGATGATCGCTGGTGACCCGCGATTCCTCGTGCTGCACACGTATGTCTCTATTAACCACTCATTCGTACCACTTGTTGTTGAGTGCTCTTGTTCATTCGATATCACTACTAACAACGTACTAAACGGGAACTTTGCGCTGGTTGTGTTTATTTCTTGCACGGTGGGTCTTCTGTAGCATGGACGAGCGTCGAGAGGTCTTTGATGAGTTTGTCAAGCACCGTCGAGGCGATTTAAAGACGGAGAAGAAGCAGAAACTCAAGGAGGCTCGGAAGCAATTGGCCAAATTCATTCGTGAGCAGCTGCGGGCGCAAAGGCGTCGCGGAAGCTTTGCTCCGACGCTCACGTGGTCTGTTTTCCTCGCTACGATGGAAGATCCGGACAGTGACAAATCGAATGCCACACTTCCGAAGGAGGCCTTTGATTTGTTGACGGTCGCAGCGCAAGAAAAAGTGTGGGAGAAAGAGGTATGTCACCCAAAACTCGCTGTGTGCATGTCCCAGTCCCAGCGTTTCGACTAAGTATGGCATGGTTGCATGGTGATTGTGGCAATCCTCATTTATGTCTTTCTTTGACCTTGCATGCTTACGGGATTGATTCCAGATGAACGAGTTTGCGGAGGCAACTAAAGAAGAGCGTGACGAAGAGCAACGACTGCAACATTTCCTAGTGGAAAAATTAGGTGGCCGCCAGTATGTGAGCTGGGATGATGTAGACGTTCAATCTGCAGTCAAGACGTTCTATACCACACAACAAACCACACCGGCGCTGCTCGCAGAAGTGATGCAGCGCGTCGTCGTTACCCAGGTCGCCAAATCTCTTGCAAGTACGACCAAACCGAGACCACCGACAGCACTCTCTGAACGCTCGTCGGATCTCTCGGGAGGCCCGTGTAGACCAGATCGCCACGGAGAAGACGCAGTTCGAAATTTTGACGAGTCGCAATCTTCAGTGTCACCAAGACTGGAGGGCAGAGGTGATACGGCAGAACATGGTCGCTCGTCGCGACGGTCGCCTGAACCATCACCTCGCTCCCGTCATCGATCCTCGTCGCAAGATTGTCATAGATCTCGAGACGGCGACAGAAGTCGGCATAAAAGTAGTTCTCGTCACGAGCGAGAGTTTCAATCACGCTCACGCTCACGCTCACGCTCGAGATCGCGCTCTCAGTCTCGTGAAAAACGTCATCGAAGCTGCGATTCCCGTTCACGGGGTCGACGTTCTCGCCATTCTTCCCGCCGACGATCGCACTCGCGTTCATCGCCGTCTTCGCGGTCGCCGTCACGGTCTCGCTCTCGCACCCGTCACCGTAATGATCGCTAGATATTGCATACATCTACTGAGGCATTGCTGCTGAAACAACACGTGCTAAACAAGTACATGTCGACCGACTTGCTCGTCTATCTAATGTCATCGACAGGACGTACGACACCCAAACCGGGCGCATACAGAGCTGCTGGTGTTGTTTGTTCTTTCATTTTCATACTTGTGTTCGTCTCTGCTCTCTAAATCACTTGCTCACCTCGTCGTCCGACAGGGGTGGGAACTCGACTGTGCGAAGCATATACTTTGGCTCGTCGCCAATCTTCATGACTGCTTGAACACCGTAATCCAGCGGCACGGAAAAAATGCCATCCAGATTTACTTTCATATCCCATCCAAGAGATCGCATCGACACCCGCCTCACACGACCTCTTTAGTTACGATTATCGATGTTTTCCACGAGATTTCCCATTCATAGATACATACACGCAATCGTCGTCAGAGACATTATTGCTTCGTCATCAATAAGCACAATCCATATAGGTGGACAGATTGACTCGTACCGTCGGAAGCGAATATCACCAAACGTCTCGTTAATGATCGGTTCACGGACAATGTAACCCATATCGAGCGAGTCTTCGGGGAAGATATTTTCTCGGTTGAATCTGTGCATCCAACAAAATTTCCATTTCATTCAAGGGTGAGTATTACCGCACAAGCAAATGCATCAACGAAGAGGTTGCTGACGTACGCTTCAGTGAGTTCGGTCACCGTCTCGTTCGTGTGCGTGTGATTCATCGAGCCCAGCACCTTGGCTACCTGTTCGCGATAAACTTGGGACTGTCAATCGAGAATAAGAGACGAAAGACGGTCAGTTTACCTACTATAGATACGCTTCCATTCCATTCATACACATGCATTCAGCTTGGAGACGTACCGCGCTGTAGTACCATGCGCTGGAACCCGTGCCAGTGGATACGATGATGCCACTGCTGCGTTGTGACTCGCGTTGATGCTGATCAACACCAATATTGTAGTGGGATGGGCGAGACGCGTCGCTCTCAGCGATAAACACTTCATTCAGCGCATACCGCGGTAGCTCGTACCAGAACCCCTCTTGGTTCACCATGCCCACACGGATGCGCTGTCGCACGCGCCACTCAAAGTTGCCCGACAGCAGGCGCTCCAGGGCATGCGAGAATCGGCTCTGCACGCTATCGACGCTGTAGCAGCACAACTTCCCTTCACTGCGCGCTGGGTCGGTATTTAACCCAGCCACGGGGATCGGCTGGTTCACAAAGCTGGCAGCCTTGAGGAAAGTGCCGTCGCCTCCCGCCGAGAAGACCATATCCGCGTCTGTAATGCAGTCGTGGCTCATCTCATCCGCTGGCACCACGCTTACCTCAATCCCATGCTCCTTGAAGCAGCCCGTGATATCCTCAATGGCGGCCACGTGGTGGTCATGGCTCGCCTTTAGGCGGTCGTACAGAAAGCCGCGCATCGACATCTGCTTCCGCAGGGCCTCCCTACAGTCCGTTGTCATCACAGTTGGTCAACCAAGTTCGTCAGTCATCAATTTATCGCGATTGCTCCAGTGGGTACCCTCCCCTCCCCTCCCATATGCATCGCTACGCACCCAGTGTTCCCGTGCAGCTCGCATTCATGCTGGAACCGCGTCATCTTGTTGACCACCACCACTTTTTTCAACTTGAGCGGGTCCGTGGGGGGTAACTGCACCGGTGGCTGCATCGTTACCGTGCGCTCCGCTCGAGTCGTGCGCAGTTCGCTTGCCACGGCGGCTTCGTCCTTGCTATCCCCACTCATCGCCCCACTAGTCATCCCGCTCGCGGCTTCGTCGTACGCGCCCAGAAAGTTGGGGCTCTTGCGTGGCTGCACCCCCGTCTGGTACGTCTTGTCCAAATACTCCTCCGACACAATCATGCGGGGCACTCGCTCCGCAACGGCGAGCAGCGTGGCGTTGTCGTACACGGGGCGCTCGATGGTCATCCATCCCTTGGGGCTCAGCTTCTCGTTCCATGGGCACACGGACCGCATGTGCGTGAAGAACGGTGCCATTTCCCCCGTGTACGGATCTCGCCGCGTGTAATGCAGGATATGTCCATTATGGATCTGATCCACCATCTGACCGGATTCCTGCAGCTCGCGGAACGTGTCCTGCGACATGCGCTCCAGCCGCGTGCGCAGTGCCCACATGACTTCGCCGTGGCAGACCACGATGGCCTTCTTGTCGGCGCATTCACGGTGCAGCAGGCAGAGCAGGCGGTCGGCGCGCTGCGCCACGGCGGCCAGTGATTCCCCGCTCGGTGGTGCGTAATAGAAGCGATCGAGATCGCGGCGCCGCAGCTCGCTCTGCATCTTGCTCATCCGCTCCTGCTCCGACATGAGGTCCATCTGCCCCCAGTCACGCTCTCGGATCAGCATCTCGGCAAACCACCGGCTTTCGGGCAGCTCCAGGCGCGCAGCCGTCTCCATGGCGCGCAGGTATTCCGACACGAGGTAGCGGTCAAAGCGGCCCAGACCATTCTTGCGCAGCCAGTCGCCGGCGGCTGTGGCCTGTTGCCGCCCACGGTTCGTGAGCCGCCAGTTGCAGCTGTGGCGGTGCAGGAACTCGCCGTCGAACAGGCTGTGGTCGCCCTGCATGGAGCGCTGGCGGGCCACGTTGCCCTCGCTCTCGCCGTGGCGGATCAGCACGAGGTCGGCCAGGCGGGGCAGCGTGAACGAGGCCGCATCGCCGCCCTCCGGGTGACTGGCACTGGCGCTGGCGCTGGCACTAGCACTGGGACTGTCGCTGGAGAAATGGCGACTTAATATCATCTTGGGGCAGGCCAGCAGGTCTCCGCTCCACATGCCCATCATCGCGGGCGCGGTTACAGCGGAGCTGCGCAGGACGCTGGCGCCATTGGCTCGGCGTGGGCGCTTGACCGCGCGCGGCAGCAGCAGACGCTTGTACATGACCGACTGAGTGAACAACTGTCTCCTTCAGCACGGCTGCAGAGGGGGTGGTGGCGTTCGTGGGAGCAATCAGCGCGGCGCGTGAGGCGGTGCTCCAATAGTGAGGCCAATGGATTGAGGAGCTCAGTCCGTGGGTTACGCTGCGGCGGGGAAGAAACGCTGCCGCAAGTTACGATTCCCTCTGTGAGAGGACTGACTGACGTCGCAGTAAAAGTTCGTGTGGTCCACGCGGTCAATGCGGTGTGATCCGCGAATGAGTGACATTCACCATACACTGTCGAACGAATCTTGCATGATTCAATCCGGTAAACGGTATGCGCTTTTCTTCTGTGTGGCATGGGATGTGGTGATGCCTATTGAATGTTATGATAGGTATCACTCCATCACCGCCTTGCCTGTGAACTGTATTGCGCTACAATCTGGAAGACCATCGGGGCAGGACACTAGAGCGACAAAAGTACGATCACTCAAAACGAAATGGAGCATGAATCCGACTTTCATACCCACACGACTATGGAGCTGTCTACGCAACACACTCGGGGATGTTGACTGTGCTGGCTGAATTGTGCACGTGTATGCTACAACAGTTGACTAATGCTCTCAGTGTGCGTTCCCACAAAGGTCACGCAACGGGGGATATGACCCGCTGGCCGAAAATGACGAGGACACACACAAAGATCACATCGTAACCAAGCCGTAGACAGCGATTTTCTGCTGAGCGTCCTGGGGGCCAAGGCAAACAAAGATAGATACACACGGATGCACAACACGTCGGCATGGAAGCAGGTATAAGCGGTCGATGAAAAACAAAATACGCCACTTTACCTTGGCGCGGATAGAATTGATAACACATCCGCACTCGACCACGTCCGCGCCCAGTTGCTCGATCAGCTCGCAGGTCACTTTGAGCGTGGTTCCCTGCGTCACGATAGCAAATCCACTACAGCATGAGCGAGCCTGTCTGTCATTGCGGTCGCCACATGTCTATAGATTGCATGGCATCCAAGATACGCACCGTGGCAACAAGATCATCAATGATCACCACGCGGGCGCCCTTGGGGATGGCGTCGTCGTGGATCTCCATTCGCCCCGAGAAGAAGCCCGTCGTGTAATCCACGCCCACGACGCTGCCGGGCAATCGCCTCGCACGACGCACGGGCACAAATGGCAACTCCAGCGCCAGCGCCAGCGGTGCGCCGAAGATGAAGCCGCGCGATTCCGTGCTCACGATGTGCGTGATGCCCTGCGTTGCATACCGGTTCTTGAGCGCGTCGATCGCGACCTGGAAGGCGATGGGGTCCAGCAGCAGCGTCGTCACATCGGCAAAGTCGGCGCCTGGCCGCGGGTAGTTGGGGATCACGCGGATCTTGCTGCGCAGATACTCCGCCACCGCCTGCGAGTTGGTGATATCAACGGACATGCTCGTGTGGATAGATGGCGTGTGCTTGGCGGTTGGCACTAGTTCTCAACCGAAAACAAAAACAAAAACAACGCAACTTATCCGCGATTTTACGCTGCCCAGAAGAAAGTTTAGGGAAGAATCCAAATAAAATGTATGTAAAACTCCATGCGATCAAGAATAACGGATGCACTCTGATAATGGGGTTCTCCGCGTCTTCGCGATGCAATTGCGAAGCGTTCGTGGAGCTACAACCAATCCCAACGCCAGCACATCTGAATAGAATCCTAGCCAAATATGCATGTTGTTATGCCGCAGGTGGAATGTTCCCCTGCGTGGACTGGATTGATCATGGACCGATACACAGCGACAGATGCCTAGAACGCAATGTGCAATGAAGAGCGCAATCTGAATTTGAATCATTTCCCAATCTGACGGACGCCATGGTTCGTATCAAGCTTTTGATTGCACTAGTTGTACTCGGCATCAGCGAACGAGTTGCGGCTGCAGCTCTACGCAAACTACTCGTCGAACCCACGGCCTCCTCGTTTTCGATCATAACATCGTCGCCAGCTCCTTCAACTGTCGAGCCATCACCGTCCGAATTCAGTCTGGTACACAGCTCTTCCACTATTATCCCAGCCGAAGACGAAGACCAAGCGAATGCAGGATTGACGGAGCCTTCTCCTGTACCGACGCCACCGCTACCACCAATATATCCTTCTCCTGTGCCCTCACCAAGCACACGGCAGATACCAGGCAACAAATCAAAGAAAACGAACAAGAATCCAAAAGCACGAAAGACAAAGTAGTCAACCGTGCAGGAATTGTCCGTTCTAACGTGCAATGGACAAGCACCAAATATATGCCATGCATGCTCCAGAAATTGAGCTAGACTAAAATGAATTTGTCTAAGATACATTGTTGGACCTATGGGGACCAACACACACACACGTCGATGGACGTTGTGGTGCTTGTGATTAGTTCGCAGCCAAGTAGAGTGCACCCTAGATACAGTGAAGGTGTCCGTGCTTCCCACCAATGTCGGTTGAACCCACACTGAGGAGTTACCCTTCACATATTGCAAGATGCATCCATCGACCGGTAGCAGAGTACACTAACGAATGGAATGATATGATAGGCAGGCTAGGACGTCAGCGCAAATTGATAAATGATGAAGTAATACATTGAATTAGAGCTACCATCAAACAAGTAATCAGTGTGGAAAACAACATTCACCATCAAATGGCGTCTCGCTCCTAATTGTGTGGAGCCCTCTTAGGCGTCATTGATGAGTATCTCGGCACCATCCTGATAAACGTAGACGGTCAATAGATAAATCGAGTGTACAATCAGTCACTGTTCTCGCGAAATGCATAAGTGACCCAACGGAGTTCCGCGCTTACCTGGAGACCGTAGTAGCTGAGCTCACACGTATCATCATCCAATGGCAGTGGTATACTCTGTTTTGATGCGTAGTAAAATACGTGCCAGCAGCCACACGAGATGAGACAGGCATTCACCAATGTTAATCTATCCTTTTGTGTAAATGAAGTGGGCCCGTACCTTTGTGTTCATGCGAAACGATAGCAACTGCTCGTTGGCAAGCACGCCAAACTTCTTCTCGATCAGCATTTTAAGCTGCGTGATTTTCATTGTTTGCGGCAAGCGCTTGGCCAGTGGGTCTAGAGTTGTTGCACTCATAGACATCGGTACGATCTTGACCTGGACTAAACTCGAGCCCAATGTTGATGGGCCACTGTTCACTCCACCGCCTTGTAAAGCTGCCTTAGCAGTCGCAACTACTTCTGGGTAGAGCTCACATAGCTGAGGGTATCGCGGGTGGCTCGCCAAGATAGTCGCTTGCTGATCCAGTGAGTCGCCTGTCGCAGCCAACTCATGAAGAATGCGTTTTAAATACATCTGTTCACTCTCCACCCGCTCCTTGGAACGAATGGTACTCCCATTGATAACCTGCACAAATGCTGCGCGCGCGAAAATGATCTGAAGTATCAATCCAAAATTTGGCACGCCAAGCGGTGTGGCCATCCAAAATCAACCAAACACGCAGTCAGACTTCACATGAAGTGATATCCACTCGACCACTGCCATCCAACGTACCAAGCGTGTCTCGCCGATTCCCATTTGTGCCGTTAGCGGGTTCCTCATAATGCGAATTGTTGTCAATTGAGGATATGAGTTCATCGCATCAATGGATTTCCACGAATCGATCTTGTTGTCATTCAACGCTAACGACATCAGCTCTGCAAATACGGCTCCGGTATTGTCCGACGCCGCAACCAATGATGCAACCTGGTTACCGTTCAGTGAGAGATGCTTCACGTGCGGCATGGCCTTTCCAAGTGAGGAGCACACGGTCGTCCAGCTTGTCAGCTTGTTCTCACTGAGATCCACGGTGTGCACATTTGTCAACCATTCCTTGCCCTCTTTATCCTGCGAGTTCACAAGATCTATACTCTCCATATCGACGTCGGTGAGCTCGTTTGCGGCGAAATAAAGCTCTTTGAGGTTGGGGAAGTGGCGTCCAAGGATCGTTGTCACTTGCGACCACGACAGATCTGTCTGGTTCAGAACCACGGCCTTCACCTGATCGAAACGGCGGCTGCCGCGCTTCTCCTCTGGGGACGTAAGTACCGACGCGTACTTGTCGTCGTTATAGTTCATGCGATTCCCAGTCAGGATCAGTGTCTCGAGAAGAGGCAGCTCGTCAATGATCTCAAAGACGGTGTCCCATGAGTTGATCAGATTGAACGAGAGATCGAGCTCCGTGATCTGCGGCGTCAGCGCTGCCAGTTCACCTGGTGTGGTTACACCGAGCGAGGCGATCTGACACCTCGCCAGCGAGATCTTCTCGAGCGTTGTCAGCTTTTGCTGCGTGCGTAGTTTGTTCACCCCCACGAGCTCGATCGGTCGCTGACTGCCCAGCGTGGTGCCCACCCCGCCTGCGACGACCACGTCGGTCCCAAAAGCGGTCACGCCCCCGACTCGAGGGATGCCGCTGTCATTCGGGTCTTCCTGCTCTTCCCCCGTGGCGCTGGGGTCGTACCGCTCCAGTAGACGCTGGATCAGCGTGAACTTCTGAACGCTGCTAGCCTCGGCCTTTGCCTGCTTCAGGAAGGAGCATTTGTAATGCATCGGTGCCCCCGTTGTCGATGGCGCACGGCCCGCTGGACCATTGAAGTAGACCACGCGCTCGCCGCTGGGCAGCGTCACGCTGCCGTCGTTCAGACCTCGGTCCCATGCGTCCCATTCAATTCCTGTGTCGCATGGACATTGGATGGTACAGTGAGCGGGTGAGCAATTAGAGAGGCATAGAGAGGTGAATAAAGCGGTAAGGTCGATGCATACCGTAGTAGATAGCGGAGCTGTCCTTGGATGTCGCGACTGGGCCGATGTACCGGATCGTGCCGCGCGACCCACTTCCGTCTTCAAAGCGATCCTGCACCTGCATCTTGGCTTGTGAATTGTTGTTACGCGCACTTCCACCGGACAATGTTACGAACGTTCTACCTCAAATGATTAATGTACTTACGGTGTCGCAGTTTGACGGTTGGAGCTCCCAACCGTCAAATTAGAGATGGATATGTTCTGTACCTGCATAACCTGTAGAATGCGGTTTGTATCCGATAGTGCGATATGAACGACAACAAAGTGAACGAATGAAATCAAACGGAAATTGACATTGACACATCATCCGCATCGCCATGTTTGCGGCGGGGCGATCGGCGCAAGTCGCTCGTGGTCAAGAAGGAAGCACAGCCACAGGCGAACAAGACGGAGACAATGCATGTACGTTAATGAGTCGTGGCGGTGGATGCACGCACACAATACGCGATCGCGGAGCTAGCCAGCAACATTTAAACAGGTGGTGCTCGTATTAATCTCTTCTCGGTGAATGTTGTGGAACAGCTTGGCTTCGCGTTGGTCGCAGCTTCCAGCACGACGAGAAGGAAACAACTCGAGAGAAACCCACTGGCGAAAGCGATGCAGATAAATCATTAGCACTGCAAGCGTACAAGCCACGCAAGACAAAACAGCACCCACTGAAGAATGACCGGAAGACGAGCAAGAAGAAGAAGAAGAAGCAAAAGAAAGACACAAAAGCAAGCAAGACGGATAGGACGCGCTCCCGTCGCTCACGATCTTCTGACTCGTCGTCATCAACACTGTCGTCGTGGGATAATGCAGATGAAGGCCACAATCGCCGGCACGACGGGTCTCGGGAGCGTTCCTGGGATCGAGGTCGCTATGCGTCTCAGCATAAGCGTCGCCGACATGATTCGTCGGACGAGGACAGACGTCGACCTCACTCAGAGCGCCGCGTTAGTCGACATCGCCGCATCAGACATGATGATGGAATCATGGATGATCGCAGCGAGGGTGAGGTGTCGATCGTCACGAAGGGCGATCGTAGTGATGACGGCGCCCTTGAGGTGTACGAGGCCAGTGCCCTTCGAAATGAAGACAAATTGTACGAGTTTGACTGTGTAGGAGATCGGGACAACAAATTTTATGGCACGCTGTATGCACACGACAAGCCGCAGTATCATCTCGCAACTCGACGCAGCGTGATGGATGGAGCATGGATTGTGCCACGAGTCACGCAAAAGCCCCAGGGCGGCGAGGATAAGAAGACGCCAACAACAATGGCGGAGAGTAGGTATTTCGGGCCTCAGGCTCGAAAGCAAGAACGAAAACTGGGGATGCGGCGCCTACATATGGCATATTCGGAGAGGCGACAACGGCAACGACGCGTAGAGGACACTGAACTTACCTATATCCCATTGGACCCCATACTGGTGGGGGAAATTGTGGATGGGGAACACCTTCAAGGCGACGGAGGCCCTGAGGGCGAGCACGAAGAAGGAAACGATGGCAATGCGGGGTTATTACGCACCGACCTGGAGAATATTGAGCAATATCTCGTCACGCGAAACAAATCACTGAATGAATCTGTGACAGCACACCCCAAGAGCATTGACACGTGGTTGGATCTTATCGCCTTTCAAGAACAATCTCAGCGCCTCATGAGACAATCCAGCGGCGCAGTTATCGACGGTGAAGACGTCGTGCTGACCAAGCAGAAGGCAGTTCTAGCGAAAGCACTGGAGCAGAACCCGAAGTCCCGAGTTCTGCTACGACTGAAGATAAACTTAATGCTCCGGCAGCTGATGAAACAGCGGCGGTACGGCGGCGGCAATTTGGGAAGAACTAGCGACACTGATCTCTACAAAGGCCACATCGAGTCTCTTTTGGAAACTGACCCATCGAACGAGGATTTGTGGTTGGCATTGCTGGGGTTTACCCAACAAAAATTCAGCGAGTTCTCCGTTCCTGTATTACGTGATCTTTTCGGGCGAATACTAGCGATTCTGGGGAAGCAAGCAGTTCGATTGATGAACCAAGAATCCCCAGATGGGACACGACCTCAGCCTCAGTCGTCTGGAAACTCTTTTATCCGAGTGTTTGGCAAGAGCTCATTGCTTGATGTGCGAACGGACCCACTAGACGCCGACAACATTAGCTCTGATGTCCTGCATATTTATCGGGCAATGCTTCGCTTTCACTCACTTATGGTTGAAGCTGAATGTCGAGCAGGGTTCCAGGAGCGGGCCGTGGCTCACCTTCAAGCCCTTGTTACATTCAACACAATGCGTTTGGACCCGTCAACACGAACGTCGCCGTCACAAGTTTCTCAAATATTCGTATCAAAGTGGAATGACGACTCGGCGCGGATGGGTGAGAGCGCAAGCATAGCAGCGGATTCGCCACTGTCAGATTTGGACTGCATCCCACTTGCGGGTAACTTTCGGGAGTGGGCAAATCATCAAAGCCATGGATGGGTAGATGCAGTAAACCCACCAGCGGTGATTCGATCCGCAGATCATGCAGCGTCAATTATTTCTGCATATGTGTTCGACAGCGATATCATGCAATCTACAGAAGGTGAATTCGATTTTAGGAATGATACGACGACCGATGGTGATGGCCGTGGCCGGTGGATCTACAGTAATCTACATGGTCAGCGAATCTGGGTAGACGATGCAGATGATGCTTTGGAATACGAGCGTATTCTCGGCGAATTGCGTGGGACAGAAGAATCATTGGCACGTCAAGAAATATCTCAAAAAAGGTCTCAGAAAAAGCTGGAAGCTCGTGATGCGATGATTGCAAAGCAAAAAGATCAGCGAATGGATTATCCCGATCTCACAAGTGGGCAGGATGTTATGGTACAGTGGGTGGTTGACGAACTTCACGCATCAATTGTACAATGGTGCCCACTACAACCGTCCAACCCGGAGCACGAAGCCATGATTGTGGAACAGCCCGACCGTGCAATTCTGACCGAGGAGCTTCAACCGTTTTTGTTTTGTGTGCCTCGTGTGCTTCGCCTTCAAATTGCAGTGAATTTGCTTCATGTGATGGGTGTACATCTTACGTCAGATTTGTACACGGGTGTACGCGATGAAGAGGATTCAACGGGTCAGTATGACGCGTTCTACCACGATGACTTTGGAAGCGCAGAAACTGGTGAACAGCGTGCAGTTTTCAAAGACAAGTGGGATCCGTTGTTGGCCCCGATTCTATCAGCAATGGATCCAGCATCAGCGATATCTATTTCTCTTCGATCCGCTGCCGATCATGTGATGATTGTACGGGGCGGCATTTTCCCCAGCATCCATGTATCAACGTGCGCTGCGACAGACCCGAGTCGCGTCACATTTATCCGGAATATATTCATGGCCCTGTTGGCTCTGCTAACGCCGTCCGCCATCAACTCGTTTGTGCCCGCTGAGCGCCAAAATGAGAGCATTAGCGCAATCAAGAGATTGTGGATCGAATACGAAACTGCCGTACTACTTCACGTAAAGACGGAAGACAGCAACTTCGCTGCTACCATGGTTCGAACCCGTGCATTGTGTCAGCAACTTATGCAGTCGGGTACTGCGTCCAATAGCTCATTGGCTACACCTTCTTCAGTACCAGAGGTGAATCTGGAGGTGATGTACGCATACGCCAAGATGGAGCTGGCGTTGGGAAACGATCGTCACGTTGCTCGGATATGTGAGAAAACAATCTCTTCGCTTTCTTCTGTATCGTCAACGCCGGATTTTTCCGTGTCATCGACTCAATCACGACGACGATCGCTCCATCGGTTCGTGTTTCTCGGTGTGCGTCTCGAGATGTGGCCAAAGTTTAACACGGATGGAAAAGTTAAAGAGGCGTCTCGTTCGCGTCCTCAACGTGTATCGTTGTCCAGTTCCGGCGAAATGTGGAAACTACGGTTGCTGTACATGTTGTGGCAAGTTTGGCATCCCGAGGCCGATTCGATCGATCGCGTTACAAAGCAATACCGAAAACAACCACTCGTTCTTGCTCAAGCTCTGCGGCATGCCATGGTCGGTGATTCTGAGTCGCTTTGTACTGTATCCGACGCCGTAGTGGAGCGATATCGTCTTGAACTTGAGATGGCTGTTGAAGGCTGTCTTCGTAGTAGTAATCGTCGCGGAGGCATTCCAAACGATACTGGCCTCGAGATGGCAACGGGTGGTGGAACGTGCGCTGTGGCATATTGTCTACACAACTTGTGTGCAACACTGTACGTGACGCACGGGTTTGAAGCGGCACGACACGAGTATCAGCACTTTTTGAACAACGATCCTCGCGGCTCGTCCATAGCGTGTCATGCCCGCCTTGGTTGGCTGATGTATTTGGAGTTCATGCAAGCGCATCACGCCTGCACCGATCGGTCTCCGTACTTGGCCCCACGAGCCTGGCGTGTTGCGATTGCTCAGGCGGTGGCGACATTCCCGCGCGATGCGCTTCTATTGCGGCTATTTGTAGACGCCGAGACGAGCAACACCATGTCCCAGACGCTACGCAAGTACTTCCATGACGTTAAACAACGCTGGCGTCGCCACATGGATTCGCCGCATGTCGTGGAATGGCTGTTTGTGTTGCTCTGTGAGCTCAGTCGAGTGGAGCGTGGCATGCTGAAGCTTTCGCAAGCTGTCTGCGACGAACCTGTGTCCATTCCAACGTGTTGTCTGGTACATCGATGGGGGGGAAATGCACCCGCAGTGGAGCGTATTCGCCGGGTATTTGAAGAAATGGTGGAACAGGTGCGCACGCAGGGTAATGCGCTGTGCTGGCGACTGTACGTGCGCTTTGAACTCGCCATGGGGAAAGTGGATGCCGCACGGAAGGTATTTTACCGCGGACTTAGCAAGTGCCCATGGAGCAAGGCACTCTATCTGGATGGTATCCGCGTGCTTCGTGTATACCTGAGCGAGGATGAATGCCGCGAAATTGTGGAGTTTATGGCGGCCAAGGAGCTGCACATTCGAGTGGATACCTAAGAATAAAATAGAAGCGTCACTGTTGACGTGGGTTGCCGTTTGCCTGGTATGTATCGTGTCTTTATGTAGGTCATGCCTGGCATGTGAGGGACAGAACGTCATCGCGAGAAGCAAGTGCGTCGCAGTATATAATGGAGCGTGTAAAAGCGCGCACGAGCGAGGCTGGATCAAGACTACAACTACGGCGTCAAAAGGAGCAGCACAGTCGCCGCGTGGAGACAAGCCCGCCCAACGCTCGAGCAAGACGAAGAAGTGACCAGCAAGCAGCTACCTGCGTTGAACGTCTGCACAATGTAACGGGCGTCCACATCACTGTGGCTGATGTGCTGCAAGAAATCTTGCCAAATCAGAAAAATATCTTAGCTGCCGCTCCTCTCGTCTTCAATGCTGGGCCACAACGCGCAGCCACTGCGGCCTCGTTGGTCACCAGTCAATCGATGACAAGACTCACCATGGCGCACGTCCATACCAGTCCACGGAGCCGCACAGGCTTCAACCACCGACAGCAACAACGACCAAAGGATCCCCGTGGGCCAACAGCATTAACTCCTCTTCCAGATGCAAGTGCCTGGTCGAACGAGAGCTCCAGTTCTCAGTCTTGTCCTCGTCGTACGGAGTCATCAACATGGCCGAGCTCACAGCAAACCCATGATAACCCCGAGTTGCAATCCTTGTCCCTTAGTGCAGAAGTAAGGGTTTCTGACCGCCATCGAGTGCACACGCTACACTTATGGGAAGATAAGTTCATGAAGCGTGCATTGTCGACGGAGGATACCTGCTTTCTTCTCCTTCGTGACGACGTGGTCGCGATCGTCGAGAGCGCTGTCTTCCTCAGAGCTTCCCAACTGACCAACGATCAACTCATGGAACTGGAAATGGCATGGGAACAAGTCTCGCACAAACTCATTCCAATGAGTCATGGCAAGGGCGACAATTCCGAAGGGTACCGGATGATCACGTCCTCAACCCAACCTCAATCCAATGGTTGTAGAGGGGGAAATGTGGTAACTCGTCAGCACTGTCTTCACCCAGTGCGTCTTCTGTACCGGAATGTCTGGCTGCGTGGCTCTGCATTCTACGGGGAACATGCAGATAACGCCGACGCGACTGAAGACCCCACCAGACATGTGAAACGATGCCGCGAGTTCTGCACTACCAATAGTCCTAGGAAACAGAAACTACGACCGATCGAATTGTATCAACGTAGTCACTCTCCCAAAGCGGGCTTCATACTATCTGCGGAACAAGCAACAGCTTCATCGTTACACCACGACGCACGCAAAGGATGGCTCCACATACATGGGCCACCGCAGAAATACCAATCACCTTTTATCGAAATGGGGGAAACAAGTCCTTACGCAGGAATTCCAAATTATTCGCTCTTGCTTCTGAAAGATAATGCCAAGCATCAGTTGCCAGTTGATCGTCCCGGGAGTCAAGACGAGTACAAGCGTTTGAGTTATGAGTATACGTGCTCCCATCGCCTCCGTGTGGGCTATGATAGCCAAGGTGCGTTGCTCGAAGCAAACACGGAGAACGTTGTGTTGATAGCATTTTCTGATGATTCTCGGATCCAAATACCGTGCATGTCCGTCCATAGTTCTGGTGTCCAGCAACTGGCTCCGTGATCACTGTGTTGACGAGCTTCTCCAGATTCGCCATGTTATCCCCTGTGAGATCCGCCGCCGGTTTGCTGTTGAGAAATTGTTTGTGCGTTCCGCTGTCATCATGTCTTGTACGCATGCATACCTACCAGGAGAAAAAAGAAGAAGAAGAGGGTAGCATGCTCCCCTCGGACTGACTTGGCTGTGGTGCACTCGTCCACTATTGTAGCGACTATGGACTCACCATGTCATCACCATTCAATCGGCGAGATTCGCGCGATGGCAGCGAGTCACATGCGCCAAGCGATGCCTCGCGCTCGTACAGCAGTACTGCAGTCTGTACGTGGATCCATCTTCCTTTGACTTTTTTTTTTTCCTTTGGGACTGTAAAACAGAAAAATTATCCGAATAACGTGGTCATGCTTGAAACTCATCTCACTATCGCGGCGTGTGCTCGTGCTGCTATTGGTATGCGCGTCACCGACCCCTCCATGTGTCCCTCTCTTCAGCAAAGGCGCTCAGCTCATGCTGGTGTTGGCGCGGCGCCAGCTAGCGCGAAGGCTTCTCCGTCGCTGGCGTCAATGGCGCGAGGGCCTAGACGAACAGCACGAGCTGGAGCGTCTGGCCGCGCTGGTCGCCCTGCAAAGCTGGCTGCGCGCACTTCAGGGTCGACAGCGCGCGCGCCTGCATCACGTGAATGGGTGTTCGACCTGGATTCAAAGTGCGTGGCGCGGGTGGCAGTGCCGCCGGCTACTGACGCGCTACCGCCGCTTCCAGCAATACTCCAAGGCAGCCTCCATCGCACAGCGCGCCTTCCGCACGCACCTCAACCGCGTGCGTTTCTCCGTATGCTGGGCGAGACACCGCGCCGCGTGGTGTCTGACGCGCAGTCTGCGTCGGTACGCGTGTCGCCGCCGACTGTTCCACGCCTGGAGCCGGCGCGTGGCGCTCTTCCGGGCCGCGGCGCTCATTCAGTGCTGGATCCGCGTGACGCTGTGCCGAGTGCGAGAGGCGCAGGCCATGAGCCATCGCCGGCGTCTCGCGGCGGCGGTGCTCTTGCGCTTCTTCCGCTACGCGCGCTTCGTGTGCACATTCACGGGGCGCTTGCGGCGTGTGCAACAGCGGCGCGTGGACGCAGCCGTGTTCCTACAGGCCTCGTACCGCGCCAAGATGGCGCGCATGCGCTTCTACGCGCTGCAGGATCGGCTGGAGGAGCAGAGGCGCCGCGAGCTCCTCGCGCTCATGTGGCGCAACGCATACGCGACGACGCTGCAACGCTGGTGGCGCCGTTGGCGATAGCGCGACTCGAATCGGCTTAGAGCTGGCACTACACCTGTGGCAAATTCTGCATTCAATATGTTAGCGCACTAATAAGGTGGTGCCGTAGAAGTTTATGGGGGGAAACTTAACCCTTTCGTTGCCGATTACATTCCTAATGTTAATTTTCCTAATGTTTTGTATGGATGAATATAGTCATCTTTCCGACATCTTGTGAAACCCCTATAAACGTGTGCTAAGTTTTGACCACTCAAATGCGCTATATGTCCTAATAAATCACAGATTTAGCCAATGAAATATCTTTGAGGATTCCGTCAATTCCGACGCGAATTCTGACGAAACACTAAGTGAAATATCTGATCATGCATTTGAAAACCAAGTACTTGACGTATTTGTGAGATATTTACACAATTCCGACAGATAGGTGTATATATAGTGATGTCCTAGTATAGCAGAGTATAGTGCAAGAGCACCACGACAATTGTGAAGCGGCCACCGCCACCATTGTGCGCAATGGTGGCTGTCGGTCACAAGCGAAAAGAAGTCGCGTTCGACGAGAGCTACGTGAAGAGACATGAGTCCATCGTCCCCCCCAACACCCAGAAGGCACGCTCTACTGCAGTCAGCGCATTCGCGCGCTTCCTCGAGGGCGAGGGTGTCACATTGGAATATGTGCATGCAAGCATCCAACGCGACACCTCAGGTGACCGGCTTGCCGCTGTTATGGACCGATTTGGTTACCATCTAGCGCTCGGAGAAAGGAAGGGAGGCAAGCCGCTATCGAATAATTCAGCTATCTCCTACTACCGACAAGTGAAACTTTGGCTGCTTACCCAGCATCCGCAGCTTCGACTCATTACCGAGCACGAATTTCTAAAGAAGGGAAAGACATTGGAAAAGCACTGCATGAAGCGAGAAGCTGGTGGGTATATTAGCAAGGCTCCAGCATGTACCAAAGAAGATTTGTCGATGTTGATGGCCCATGTGTACTCAACAGCGACAAGCAGCAAGGATTACCAAGATGGCGCACTCGCCTGCCTAATGTGGCACAGCTTTGGACGCGTGTCCGACCTCGGCTTCGTCCAGAAACAACATGTATCAGTGTCGGCGGAGGGAATCTTCTATCTTCGCATCCTACGTGTGAAGACAGTGCAAGAACCGGGGTTGACGCTGGTACCAGAAAAGAGAGGTTTCTTTACCTGCCCGCTGTTTTCGCTAGCGTCAGCCTTGGTCATGCAGGAAGCTCCGTGCGCAGCGCTGCTAAGCCAGCTTCCCAGTTTGATAACACCATCCATCATTGCCTCTGATCCAGGCATCCCGCTCAGCGTAGTACTTGCTTCGCGGCCAGAGGCAACGGTGTCAGCGCCGGTGTCTGCTCCTGCGACTTCATCGATGGTGACGGGCAGCGAAATCGGCATCCATGGCTACATGAACCGTTTTCTCAAGCGGGTTCCGTTGCCTGATCATGCCACACGCAACCTGACATCGCATTCATTTCGGCGCGGTGGGGCACAGCATGCCAACGGTGATGAAAAGCTTGCACCGCAGTGGATCTTTGACTGTGGAGCTTGGAACCTGAGCACCACAAACAAAGCATTTGCATACGTATTCAACACGCCCCGAGAAGATCGCAAGGTGGCGCGCGTACTCAGTGGATGGGAACCGGATACTGTACCGATCGTTGTCGACGTCGCCGCCCTTGATCGCGGAACGCAAGAGAAGCTGCGCAGGCTGCAAGCAGTCTTGTTCTGCTCATGCGTTGGTTTCGCAGACCTGTCTGAATATTAGCCGCAAGGCTATTGACGTGTTGACTGCTCACCTCATTCTGCACTTACCCGAATTGAGATCGTTGCAAGAACACTCCCCCCTTGCAAGGCGCATCGACGAATGCGCGCGTCAAGTCGGAATTCAGCTTGGGGAGATGCTGGCGTGGTCGATGGTGTTGAGCAATGAGAGAGATTTGAGCGAGGCGGAAACCAAAGAAGTGAAAGATATACGAGTACAAAAAACATCAAACGCACACGACAAGGCTGTGATTGAGCAGCTTATCAAGTTGAACCAGCAAACGGCTGCTCGGCTATTGGTGTTACAGAGGCCGTAACGCTTCGAAACGCAACTGGGGGGAGCAACGATACGCCAAATGTGAGTACGAAACAACAAGAACCCAACACGGAGATTATACCACCTCAGCCCAAGCGGAGAAAGAAAGCCGCAGCTACGAACCGTTCCGAAGTTTGGTACGCTTGGTACGCGGAAACGCCTCGCGGCTGGGACAGCAGTGATTGTCATAGTTCACCGGTCATATTACATGACTCGCTTAAGTTCGCATTGAAGTTCAACTTCCGTTGACGTAATCTTCAACGTGGCAAGACGTGATTGGCTGAACCATCCGGCCAATCAACTGTATATATTTGAGTGTTACGTAAACTTCATATGACGCGTAAATTTCTGTCCATTGATTGGATAGCAAATGAATGGACAGAAGAGTAGAGTCGGCTTAGAGGTAGCAGTAGCGAACTAAGTCCCGACCAATTCACTTTGCATTTTACCTACTCCACAACAGTGATCGTCAGAAGCGATCGGATGTAAGACTGATCGTTGCATACATGAAGCTGTTCTTGAACGGCGGGTTCGCATTTGAAACTACAGCGCCCAACTACAAGGACAAAGTCCTCGAGGTTGGGCGTCGCGCAGAAGCCGCTACCCTCGCATATCTGCGTGAGCGAGTAATCAAGGCGAAGGGTGGCGGCTCAGTTCTGCGGGAGATGCGGAAGCTTCATCGTGCTGGGGACCTCAATGAGCGGATCCTTGCGTATCGCATGTAAGTGAGCATCGGCACGGTTTCGGATCCGGCGCCTGCAAACACACAAGACATACTGACAACTACAGAGGTCGCGCTGTAAACAAGCAGCACACACCAGCACGCTCATCGGTATCGTCCGATACGTACACTACCCATTCTGTGCTCCTAGCCGTACGACTGGAATGCTGGAGACAACGGTGCGAGCGCTAACAATAAGCAACCGTACCCGTGTGCGCGTTGGCCACGTTCGAAACTCGATGCCAGGGTGGAAGCTTCATCCGGCCTGTTGGGAGATAAATCGATGAGTCTGCGCACGCGAAGGCTAACCGCGTTGCCGCACGCCAACATTAACTGCAACAGCTCGACTCTCGCTCCTTTCCAGGGCTGCCCAAGACCAAGCGGCGCCAAGAAGTCGTGCGCCTAGAACCAGGAAAAAGTAGTACGAAGGTGTAGGACTGAAACAACGTGTATTACAACCATAGCGCTTGAAAGGCACAAAATAACTGAATAAAACATTAGTCATCCTGTCCACCAATTTTTTCGGAACTCGTGCAGGTCTGTCATACCTCTGGGGATCGTCCTCCTTTCATTGCTGGGGCGCTCTTCGATTCACCAACACCTGCCCACACGCCAACACCTGCCTACATGCCGATCAAGTCCGAAACCAATCCGATATGCTCTCGCAGTGAGTTTCTGCGAGAGGCATTCGTCGCAGTGGCTGCGGCGTCCACCGCGGTTCGCAAGATTACCCTAGACCACGAAGTCCTGCTTAAGGTCCGTGCATGCATCGTACTTACGTTGGAAACGAAGGCTCACCTCCCTGAGACTCTGTCCGTGATCATGCACCAGATCGCATCAAAGGCTACGCGCCGAAACGTAAGATTCGCGGACGTGAAGGAGCTGCTCGCGGGAGAAGGAGGTACAACTAACAGCGACGAGGTTGAGTGGCAGGGTGATGCCGATCTGTCAGAGGGCGCCCTCTACGACGTCAGCAAGATTCTCGACACCTTCACGCGTGATGGTAAGAGCTACTATCTCGTTGACTGGAAGCCGACGGAAGAGCCACGTGCAAACCTGCCAAACACGATGATTGCGGCTTTCCGCAAGGAGCGCCGCGCCATTGTGTACCACACATACTTCGAGAGAGAGGCTAAGGAAGCGTAGAAAAGGAAACAAGAGGCCAAGCTGTGGTAATCATCCGTGTTGAACTTAGAGCATTGAACACAAAGTTTAACCTCCTTTCGGAACAACAATGTTAACCTCGTTGCCCTTCGTTCTTCTAGGATAATATCGCACAGACATGACGCACACAAATTAGTCAAACAATTGATAATCACAATATACAATCCCCATAAGCTCATACGTAAATCGACCCACGGTGGCTTTCGAGACCACACCTCTGGCCCGAAGGTCCAGGCTCTTTCATTTGCGCTACTTGGGTAGAGGGATAAACAGTAACGCACAAGAGGGAGGTAGGGGGGGGGGGGG
>JAADWT010000126.1:0-34193 GCA_023336285.1 Pythium grandisporangium
CCCCCCCCCCAGTCAACTCACGCAAGCCCACATTTCTACAGGTCACCGCAACAACCAATACCGCCTTCTCCAACACTACCTGCAGGCTGATTATACCCCAGTACAAGCACACGCTGGCCTGTGAGTATGGCATTGTACAACACCATCGTCTGCTCGCCAAACTTGAGCAGCACGTTGCGCAGCAATCCTTGATCAAACTGGTCATCCGTGCTACAGAGCTTAAACCTGAGTGGAATGGTCTCTTCCCCCCATCGGGCTGTGCTATGAAAATAAAGCGATTCCTCCTGCGCACGCTGCTCGCGAACTGACACCATCGTGCTCGGGTCCAGCTGTGCCTTCATCAGGCGACGCTCCATCACCGACAGATCGCGCGCCTTACCGCGGTCCACGGCATTCACCACGTTAAAAAGTTCCTCTAGCACCCGTTTCGCCGCCACCTCATCTGCTGCTGCCGTCAGCTTGGTCGCCGCTACTTCCAGAACACGCTTGAAGGCAAAGCAAAACTGAAAGACAAACCATGCATTCATATATACACAACCACGGATGAGTGAGTACTCCCACCCCATCAATTGCAATACATATATGAATCAACTTACCTTTTGTCGAGAGCATAGCGCGACGGCCTTGACCCGTGCTCCGCGTCGCACACTGACATCGTGGAACGTACGCACGACACTCAGGCAATACATAAACTGATGCAACGGATCCACTTCGGCAGCGACATTGGCATCGGCATCAACACTATCCCCCCCCCTGCGATCGCTCTTCGGCTTGCTTGTTGCCACCGCCAGCTCGCGGTTAAGGAAGAAGATCGTCGAGTCCTGCTCGCGGTTGTGCACGCCCTCGGGCAGCATCACATCGGCAAAGAACTCGGGCGAGTAATGCGCGATCGCGCTCGGGTAGCTCTCGCGCAGCGTGCTGCCCTTATCCACATCAAACTCTGCGTAGAGAACCACGTCCACGAGGCGCTCATGCTGTGGCATCGCGTCCGTCGCCGCTACTTGTTGCATGGCCACCTCGGTCATGTTCAACACCAAAAGCACAAGCAAAAGCAAAATGGCTTGATCGCTCGCTCTATCTTCTGCGTCGGCGGCGCCGATTAAGTTAACGCTAACGGAAACAACGACGACAGGGCGGGGTTACTTTCACGAAGGTAACCTTCTCTGGTAAAACCGGTGTCATACGGATTTAACCGATCCGGGGTAGGTGTATCACTTAAGTGAACGCGCTCAGCAGGGCCACAAAACCGGAGCCTTTCACGGGATGTCCCGTATAAGTTGCCCTCGGCGGGGGGAGGGGGCTCCATGTACGACGGACATTCGCCGACTGTTTTGTGATCACCGAGAACCTACAAGAATGGCGTCGCTGGGTCGATTCATGCGCTTCTACGCGGACCGGGAGCCGGTGGTGGTGCTGTCGTGCGCGATCGGCGCCGTGGCGGTGGCACTGCCGCTGGTGGTCGTGCCCGTGCGCCGCTCGCTGGGCCTGCCCACGGACCAGTACGACGGCCCCATCGTGCCCGAGAGCATGCGCAAGTCCCGCGGGCACCTCGCGCCGGCAGTGGAGGAGCAATAAGCAAAACGCAAGAAGCGGAACTGGACATTTGATGCTCGTATTACCTGGAAAGGATGTCAAGCACCACGGAGAGATGGAAAATGGGTCCCCACGTCATGACGAGGTACGAAGGGGTGGTGTGGTGTTGCGTGGATCGAGTCAAGAACACACTAGGCTATTATAATACGATGATGAAGCGCCCAGAGCACGTTGAGACGTGTGTCGTTTGGAATGCATTCCGTATTACGGAGAGTGACTCGATGGATATGTATTGGTGACTGACGTTGCGTCATGTGTGGCCTGTGCAGGCAGGCGGTAAAGAGAAGCCTCAAGCATCATCGAAAGGATTGAGTAGATTGCATTATGCAATGACGTGTTTCATTGATCTCAAACAATACTATGCATGGGTTTCCTACCGTCGAAGAACTGTTGGTTCTCCGTGGCAAAGATTTTGCTGTTGTATTTGTTTCATTGACTTTCCACGCGATCGATCACCTCTGCCGCATTTGCGTTTTCACTGAGACCCATCGCCGAGGCGGGTGATAAAGCGCCACTGAGATGGCTGTCGTTCTCGGACCGCGCGTGCTCGGCCCTCTCGAGACCAAACAGCGTCTCGTAATGCACCCAGAACCTCGTGGACGAGTACACCTTATCCGCTGTAAAGGCATTGTCGTAGAGCTGGGTGACAATATCAAACCGCTCGAGCGCGCACACGACGCTTGCGAATCGGTACAACTCGAACTTGGCGGCATAGGGACGGAGGTGCGTCAGCACACGGCCTTGGATCGCACGATTGAAGTGCGCCACCTTGGTGAGGAATTGCAAGAAACGAAGTGCGTGGGAACCCGTTAGTAAGTAAAGAGCCCTTGCTGCCACGGTTTTGAGCATGAATTCCTCGCGATGAGGATTGGTGGAGAAAAATCCACGTGTATCGTCACTGTCGTGATTTTTATGGTTTTCTTGCTTATCCTCAACGCTGTGGCGTGTAATGCGGTCGGTAAATTGTGCGGCTTCGACCGTCACGTTCTCGGCTGTATCAAGGCAACTCATACAGATTGTGTTGAAGGCCTCACCGAACGCACTGCTCGAGTACGATGTCATCATTTTACTCGCTAAAGCATGTTTCTCCGCTATGCTAGCAATGCATAGCACCGCCGGCAGCGCATGCCGTAAATAATCTGGATGCACTGTACCGTGCAGCAGCACATGCAACAACTCACTAGGTGCCACAGTGGCAACGTTGTCGTGAGCAATATTGAGACAGCGAGTAGCCAAAAGTGCCTCAAACTGCTCTAATTCTTGGGCAATTTCGTCGCGCAGTGTCAAGACGTTCTGCTTGCCATGGAGTGCATTGATTTTCGCCGCGATATCGTTAAAGCCACTTTCAGCCTTCGCGACCACTGTCTTGCCCAGTCGATGTAGGAGACATAGATTAAGTGCCTCAAAGAGCGGCTCCGGATCCAACCCCCAGTCTTTCACAGCAAGCAAGAGGCGATCAAGCGCGTATTGCACTAATCTATCGACCGTGAAGGCATCAAATTCGGTCGTCTGCTTGCGTTGCACCAGAATAGCGGTCTCCCACGCGGCTCGACAGCTCTCAAAGCTATTGAATCGTTCCAACAGCAAATTTCGATAGTCGATGGCCACGAGGTGTGCTGCACGCTGACCAGCGGCATGCTTTGTGAGACGGAGAGAGGCCATCCGATTACGATTTGCACGATGAAATGAAGTACCCATTTTGAGTAACCACCGTGGCGGTGTATTTTCATCAGCGAAGATCTCTAACTGGGATGATGAAGTTGCGGGTATAATGTTGGCGGGATCAGACGTGATCGCCGGGCTCTTTTGTTTCCATGGCTGGTGAAGTTTCTGAGGAGAGCCCAACTTTCCAGCGGCTTCAACCTGACGAATGCTGGCAGACAATCCAAACGTGTCGTCGTACTGTCCACGCAGAGCAAGAACCAATGCGGCGTTGATCTCAGGGCTCGTGAAGCACCGAGGTGCACTTTCCGATGTGCGCGGACAATATTCACTCGAAAGAACGACCGCCACGGCGTCCCCTAGTGTCGGTGAACAACCCACAACAACGCCGTACTGGTTCAGAAGATGTTGTACGAGCTCGACAGATAGCTGACAAGGCACGGTTAGCCCGTGTTCAGCGACGTATCCATGAATGACTTGCATAAGAAATGTTTGCCTTCGTTTCTCGGTCTCACGAGCAATGTCGTTTGCTCGACGACGCGGATCTTCGACCCCAGCTGTAGCCTGTTGCAAACTTGATCGAAACCCATACACGAGATATTTCTCGCGTTCAACACGCATTTCACCGTATCGACGTCGGCTTATTATGCCTCTCTGTAGCGCCTGAATCAAACGTGCAGCGCGCATCCGCACGTTTTTCTTACTCAGATAGTCCCGTCGTTTTGTACTCATACGGTAGACGGCCTGGACCTTGCTAGCGAAATGGTCGTCGAAGCCTCCTGACGTTTTCGCGCGTTGCAGTTGCATGCGGCACTCAATAGCAATGAGATCAGCGATCATATCCTCAATGAGAGACAAAATCGCGAGTTCATTGAACTTTGCTTGCTTGGCTGTTTCGATTCGGGCCAGAACACGTTGGTTGACTTCGAGTTGATGGCGCGGTGTTGTTGACTGCACACGATTATTAACGTATGCTGCAAGAGCAGCTCCTCTTCGAGTCCACCGTAGAGCCCTCAGAATCGCGTCTTCAGTGTATGCCTGCGACAGAAATGCGATTTTTGCGAGGGATTTGTGAGGACGCACCATTTGCTGAATATCTTCGGTAGCGTACGATAACCCGCATTCTTCGAACATCGTGATCGCATCACTAGCGCTGCAGGATTCATTTGCCGTGGTGCCTTCAACATTCTCCACCACTTCGTTTCCATGCGATGGCTGCCTAATAAGCCCTCGGATGCAATGATCGCCAATCGATAGAGATGTAAGTGGCTCATGAAGCCCACTACGACGAGCAAGTCGAAGCGCCTTCCCCTCTTTTGCGACCTTCAGCAAGAACTCTCGATTGCGCACGAGTGCCTGGAATGCCTTCTTTCTATCGGCATCTGATTCGACTGTGATGTCGTTGGGTGTATCGTTTGTTGCGAATCCCATTTGTGTAGCCATGCAGAGCAACTCATCATATTTGAGCACAATCTCCGTCATTTGCATTGGTACACGTAGAGGGATACACTGATCAGATTCCAAAGCACTGTCTTGCTGTAATGCAGGCATACTTGGGCTCGCCTGGATGCTGCTGCGCGCGTGGACAAGTAGCGTGTCACCACCAAGCACATGCATACTTACCATCACATTGCTAGCACTACTTTCAAAGGGATCGTCGATGCTTACTTCCTCCGAGAAGCAGCAAGACGCTTCTTCATCACTTACGGCGAATATATCCTCAAGCCGAAGAAACCATGTGCCACAATCGTCACGGTGCACATTGCTTAGCACCCACTCGGCCCACCGAGGCGTTAGGATTGGCAAATCTCGGCGCAGTTTTGCTGAAAGTGCTAGGTGCTCTTCTGAAATCTCGATTCGATGGGAACTTGAACTATTGGGCGTAGCACCGGTAGGCTCGTGGTCGGTCGGTGAGATGACTACGTGGGCGTTGCCCACAGAGCTCAACAACACACTAAAGAGAAGGGAGTGCCCTTCAACGGATTGTCTTCGGTCTTTCCACAAGACTTTGTGACAAATTGGCGCGTCTTCGTTGCGGAAACAACGGGCATTCGTGACGTGCTCTGGCTTTCGAGTAATCTCGTTCGACAGAACCATTGTTCGCCATGCGCTCAATTTGGGACCATTTGACTCCAGAAATGCATAATGATACCCAGCTATGTCCCACTCAACGGACTGCGGTTTCGTAGGCACGGAGCTGGACACCTTTGTTGAGCTGGTATTTGAACTCACAGAAGAACCTTCCAGAGAGAGATGGCTGGTATCGTCCACGCAACGAAAATCACGATTGTGTTGCTCTCCCATGGACGACGGAGCATGTGCATCTTGATCGATGGGATTGGGCACTTGAGCCGCTTGCATGACCTCATTAACACTGTTTCGAATGGCATCTTCATGCTGTAAAATATCCTTTCGACTTGGACCAGGGGAGCAAGGTGGTGCCCGTGATCGACTATGACTTCCGGTCCGTCTCCCAATCTCTGTTTGATCTTCTCTACCGTGTGCCGACGGAGGCGACTGTCCGTGACTCCATTCAGATCCAGCACGGACCCCACTTGGTTGATCGTCTTCATCTTCACGACGGACTGCCCATAAATCTTGATCAATCGCACCATCATTCTGTCCACTTCTTTCTCGCAGGTCAGCTATGCGTTTGCGAGGCGATCTAGTAGCATCTGCGGACCCCGCCCCACCCTTCACATCTGCGTTGTTCCTGATTGGTTCCCCTTCACTGTGCGCTCGTTCTACTGAACGCAATCGCTCCTTCCTCACCTCCTGGTTCCTGTCGTGGTCCACACTGCTTTGCTCTGATCGCTCTGCCTCTTGCATACGCGCGATCGCGGCCGCTGCCTGTTCATCCTCGCGTCGCTGTTCAAACAGAGGGCGGATCGACATGCGCTGCCTGGCCCGTTGACTGTAGCGGAAGAGGTCTCTATCCGCTCGGGACGAGATCCCAGCCGGTGGCGGCGGCTGTGGTCGAAGCCGTGGGGATCCAGCCGTTTCCGGCTGTGAACGCATCGATGGCCGTGATGAGGGCATTCGCTGCTCTGGACTCGGCCCTACGTGCGGCGCCGACGTCCGCACAGGCTCAAACTGATGAATCGCAGGGAGTCCAAGCATTTGCCGTACAGGGTTTGGCCGAGCCAGTGACGGATGCAGCTTCTTCTTCCTCTGCGGCGATGCCGGAAGCCCATCATGGGGCATGATCGACTCCATGGCGAGACCCCGCTATTCGCCTCCGTCCAAGCACGTCATCTACTACTACTCGCTCGAAACAAGACGCAAGCCACAAGCCCACTTTCCTCCTCTTCATTGCATGGCGAGTCACTGAAGCGAGGCAATCGCATGACCAGCCGCATGCATGCATGCTCGATGCCTCGGGGCCATGCTGTCGCTATAATTACTGTTCATGCTTCACACGCAGACTGCAAGAACGATTCATGAACGGTAATATTCCCAGTTGAAGCACGAGAAAGAATGAAGGTTCTGTTGGTTTTCGACAGAATGCAGATTTTGTCGATAATTGCTTTGCAAGGGGTTTTCGACACGGCCGGCTCAGACAGTAACCGCTGCATATTTTCAGTCAATCGCGATCGCATCACCTCACGGGCTATTTCATAGCCATCCTCTCTTCGGCCCTGGCGGCCATCACCAGTGTCTTGCCTTCCCCTTCCTCCTGCCCGACGCCGTCATGAAGCCGACGTACGTGCCGTCAGAGGTGCGCGATGCGTGGTTCCGCAAGCTGCGCGGGAACACGGCCAACAAGCTGTGCTTTGATTGCAACAAGCGCAACCCGGCGTGGGCCACGGTCACGTACGGGGTGCTTATCTGTCTGGACTGCTCCGGGTATCATCGCCGCCTGGGCGTGCATCTCTCGTTCGTGCGGTCTGTCGACATGGATGAATGGACCGAGGAGCAGCTCAAGGTCATGTACGAAGGCGGGAACGCGGAGGCGCGCAAGTTCTTCAAGCAGTTTGGCGCACACGAGATGACCAGCGTACGAGCAATGTCGGGCCTGAACTGGCTATTCAGTAGCTGGAGGATGGTGGGAAGTGGAATGTCGTGATTGTAGATCAACTGACGGTTGCGTATGTGTGTGGGTGTTGTTGTGGTGATCAGATTGAAGCCAAGTACAACTCGAAGGGCGCGCAGATGTACAAGATCGCATTGGCAAAGAAGGTCAAGGCGAGCACTGCACAAGTGATGGTGCATGAAGCCGCGGCTGAGGTAGGCATTCTATTCATCCGAAGCGGTATTGATATTACTGTAGTGATCGTCTCATGTGGTGATTGTGTATGGTGTAGGAATCCAATGACGAGATCAATGGACTGGAGGATCTTGTGAAGAACGTGACGCTGACTAGCGCTGATGCGAATACGACGGCGTGTGGACACACACAACGTGAAGCGCCTACCGCACCGCGTGCAGCTGCGCCACCCTCGGCGGCCCCGCCAGCGCCATCGGCGCTTCAAGTGGCTCGCCCGGTTGTGCTTCTGGGCCAAAAAGCACAGGCATCGGCGACAGGATCGGCCAAGCTGCAGTCTCGTTTGAAGGTGGGTGCATTGCATCCCCTGCGCGATTGTTATTGCATCGACGCAGTATTATTGAAGGGACGATGTCTATGATGGCTCATTGATATTTTTTCTTTTCGCTAATACCAGCCGGCGCGAGGTGGTGGTGCCACCAAGTTGTCGGACGATTTTGACTTTGATGACTTTGACTTTGAGGTACGTGCACATGATAAAGCAAATTTATGTTAATATGATGTTGAACATAGAATGGTATCAATAGGTCGATGCGATTATTTTACTGACGTTTAAATTTCTGTTGTGTGTCTATGTCTGTTAGAACCCGCCACCGCCAGTCGAGACGAGCGTGGCCGAGGCTTCTTCGTCTGAACGGCAGATCGCTGACGATGAAGCACTTGCTCGCGCGCTACAGGACACAGAAGGGTACGTATCCCATCCACACCGTGGCTGTCGGTACGGGATGTTGTATTCATTTACGCACCGGATCAATCGTGTGTATTTCGATGATATAGGATGCCTGCGGCACCCGCTCAGTCATACGGCTACAGCACACCTTCTCCGGTTGTGCAGACCACCCCATCGGCAGCTGAGACTCTGAACAAGTACAAAAATGCGAAATCCATCTCCTCGGACAACTTTTTCGGTAGCGAAGTGCAACAAGTGGACCGAGGTCGCTTGAACCAGTTCCAGGGAGCATCATCCATCTCTAGTGACGCGTTCCACAACACGGGACGAGGCCGAGCGTCATCGGCCGAAAGTACGTCTACTATATCGACGCCCTCTCCTTTTTTGCATCATTGCTACTACGACCAGTTATCCAGTAACCGAGAACCATGTTGTGAATTGTGCTGCTCAGTGATGGCGGATGATGCAGCGTACCAGCTCAAGCAGATCAAGTCCCAGGTTTCTAACAAGGCAGACAAGGTATTGTACTTCACACACACATACACATATATATGTATGTACACCGAGAGATTACAGGAAACTCCTAACCATCTAGCTGTGCTGTTGTCATTCTACTAGCTCAAGCAGATGACGTCGGGCTTTTTCACGGATCTTCAGACGCGCTACGGTTGACGTGGGTCAAGCTGAACATGCGTCTCTTCACGATCGGATCCGTGGTATGTTAACTTCGGGGGTTCACTTTGTCGAGTATCCCCTCAACATTCCACGTGGCACAGGACTGGCATGCCACCTCCTCCAAGCCTTTGATAATGAATATCGATTTGTTTCAGTTTGTTCGATACGAAGAGAATTTGAGAGCTTCCCTCGTGAGTCGGCGATATCCAAAACCTCTGATAAATCATATATGGATTGTACCACATGCCAACGTCAGCTTGAGCTGGATTCTGGAGGGCTACTCGATGCAGATCGGGTACCAAAGCCACATTCCCACATCTCCTCGATACACTCAAAATGGTAGGCATGCGCTTCTTGTTGCTCGCGATCGCGGCGCTCGCGATCAGCACCACCACTACGGTGCACGCCGAAGAACCCAAGGAATGTGAAGGTGCGTTGGCCGCGGCTATATGGGGAGGGGGTCATTGCTAGCGTGCTCGTGGCGATTTCAGTTGGCCAAGTATTCGGCTGCTAATGCGAATGATGGATGATGAATGCCGAATGATGAACAGTCTGTATCAAGGTGATTGACGACGTCAAGACGACGTTCAACAAGCTCGCTGAGACCAAGGGCAAGAAGTCTCTCGCGGTCGCGGAAACGGCCGTGGAAAAGTTCTGCGGTTCCAAGAAGCTGAGCTCGAAGGACAACAAGCTGGTGCGTATACTCATGCTTGCGGTACCCTTGCCTTGGTGAAGAAGCTGGGGATGAAGACATGCAGGCGTATTGACAGTCATGTGGTAATGATGACGATGGGGTGGGTGAAACACAACAGTGCTACTTCCTGGAGCCCATGAAGAAGGATGTCGCCCGTCAGGTGTCATTCGGCAAGGAGTCGATCAAGATCTGCAAGTCCCTGGAGAAGAAGAACCCGGACTTCTGCAGTATGCGTTACCGTACGTTCGTCTGCGTTATTGGCGCACTCGTTGGCATGGTTTTATTTGGTTGCTCGCATGGCTCGTCGAGGATGACCGCTCACTCCTGTTTGGGTTTATTCATGTACAACAGCCGTCAAGACAGACCAGAACACAGACTACACCAAGATGCGCGTGAAGCAGCTCCGAAAGATTCTGGGAGAGCGTGGGGTGGAGTGCGTGGGGTGCGTGGAAAAAGCGGATTTCATCCAAAAGATCAAGGACACCGAGCACCTTCACGTCGAGCTGTAGACGAGTTTCAAGTCAACAGGAGCATCGACCACACACGCTTTTACGTGTCTCCTTCTCGCGCTCCACGCTATCTCTCTCTTTCCTGATTCGCTCGGGCCCCTTCTGCCTCTCGTCGCGATGTTCGCTTGCTGCTCGTGATTAGATAAGGCTACAAGCTGCATTCGTAGACGAACGCGGATGAGGAAAGGGAAGAGGTTATCCACTCAATACAAATGCACCATAACATCATCTTCTTTCTTACTTTAGCCAAAGTATGATACATCAAGAAAGCAACGTCGTAACCTCCAGGTGTTGAGTTCATTTCAAAATAATAACGACCACAGGTATGCTACGCAATCACAATGGTGCGCAGAGCAAGCACTTTGAGTAGTGAACGCGGCAGCCGGTCGTCGAGGCCCACAGAATTGAGCTTCCATGTTGATCGCTTTTGTCATTTTCTTCTTTTTTTCACTAGCGGTTCTTGCGGATGTTCGTGATCGATGCTTTTGTTTTGCTTGTTGACGCTGTGAGCTAGTAAAGTAGATTACATTCACTGTCTACAGTCCAAGTTGTGCCGTGCGCAGGATCTGGATCACGGACGAACCAACGAGCACGAACACGAAGAATCCCAGCAGCATCGGGCCCACGCCATAGCCGCTCTCCTTCTACTCGTTGGCACGATTCAAAGTAACGGATACAATGACACCATGTTATCCACTTTATAATGAGTACGACGGCCGAGAGGGATTTGATGCACGGCAAGCTTACCTTCTCCATCCCCTGGTTTACGAGCCCGCGCTTGGTGATGTTGGACAAGTGCTTTTCAGAGCGCAGACGCATCTTCGCTGGGGCCGCCTGAGACATACCACACACACACACAAATAGATAGATGAAGATTGTCAGTGTACAGCCATGGTGGTCCCTTCCTCTTTGCGCTTGCCTCAGGTCACAGCGCGTGGTGCGCACCATGGTTGCAGGTGATTTAATGGAGCGATGCTCGTAATTGGGGGAGTGAGGAGGTTCTCCGCTTTCGACACTGCGATCACCATGGGCATCCTGTCTACGCCGCCGTATGATTGGATGAAAATAAACCTTTATAGCAAATCATGAGCACGAAATCTATAGTCCACGTGGCGATTTCGAACACACAATTCCTGGAAATTAACGGTGCCATGGCACAGATACGAACATCAAGTTCTATAATACTACGTTGCGAATCGGCCGGATAGCGGTTATAAACCGAACATTCATTCGCATTTCGCCAAGTGGATGGATGACACAATCGTGGCCGCCCAAATGACGCGAGCATGAGAATGCAAGCGAATTGAATCCCCACTCAACCCAACAACCAACGAGCATGACACCAACGACGACGATCTAAGAAAATGGCTGTATACGTAAATGAAATCTTATGCTGCTTCTCTTTCGAGACCCAACGCTCTTGAGTGAGGCACATGAACACGTGGTTCACACTCACCCGAAGGCAGGTAGTACGTGAACGTGGGCATGACTAGGACACCCACGGGGCACGGACCGACCACACGAGGCCTCCTGCCCACTTACTGACGCTTGGAGATCTCGCTGGCGAGCTTGTTCTCCAACGCCATGTGGCTCTCCGCCGGCAGACCAATGCAGGCACGGAAGAGGTTGATGATGCACTCACGCTGCGCAAACAACGCGTTGACCACCGGGGTACCACGCGGCACGAGCGGCGCCTTGAGCATATAGCTCAGCAGTGACAGCACCGAGTGGAGGCGCTCAAATTCAGCCGCACCTTCCTTCTTGAGCTGGATACGCTCAGCCAGCTCACAAATGATCACCAGATCCAGGATCAACGGCGTCGCGAGCAGGGAGTCCTCGCACGTGTTATGCATCGAGATGGTGTTGGTACCGTTCATGAAGATCTTGGACGTGTACTCATCCAGCGCACGCTTGCTGTCGCCCACAAACGGCACGTACTTGATCACGACCACGTGGTCCGGGTGCTCGCCTTCCTTGTAGAGCAGCTTGTTGGACGCCACCATGTCGTCCACCACGTTCGACTTGGAGATCTCCTTGGAGCGGAACTGCTGTGGCGCCGACAGGTTCTTGCCGTCGTTGTTACCCAAGTGGTTGTAGCTCACAATGGACGTGGGCTTGATACCGGCCGAGACCAAAAAGTCCACCAGCACGGACTTCATCTTGGTCTGGCCAGACTTGAAGTCATCTCCACCCACAAAGATCTTCTTCTCCTCGGCCAGGTCCAGCACACCAGGCACGAACGTGTTCTGCGGGCTGCCGTTAATGTACGAGCAGCCTTCCAGGATCGAGGCCACGGCAAACACGGTGGAGGGCGACACCTCTTCCTCACCGGCCTTGATCGACTCGAGCAGATTGGCCGACGTGTCGTTCACGCCCTCCACAATATCCGAGAAGCGCTCCGTGTTGGCCGACCACAGCACAATCACCTTATCCACGTCGTTGTTCTTCTTGAAATCACGAATCTGCTGGCGAATCTGCTCCAGGTTCTCCTGCTTGGAGCCCTTAAGCACATTGTCGGCGCGGTCCGACTGGTTGGCGGCGATAAAGTCCGGGTAGTACACCGACGGCAGCGGCTTGATGTCCTTGAGCAGCGGCTCAAGCTGGCGCTGCAGGTCGTAGTCCAGCACGGCGGCGCGCTTCATGGCCTCGGCCATGTTGGCCGACGAGATGTCCCAGCCACCAATCACCAGATCGTTCGGGTGCACCATGGGCAGCAGCGTGTTGAACGGGATGTACACGCCCTCACCCTCCGAGTTGGTGCCCAGGCGCACGGTGGAGGCCTGCGTGACCGAGCCAAAGTAGTTGGGCTCCTGCACACCTTCCTTGGTGGTCCACGACAGCTTCTTCTTGTTGGCGAGCACGCTGGCCACCAGCGTGGAGCCGTTGTTGCCACCCAGACCCACAATCATGATGCCCAACTTGGGCACCTTGCGCTGCGTTTTGAGCGTGTACTTCTCGCCCACGGGGGTCACCTTGTTGCCCTCCACCTTGGTCACATGGTACGTGTAGTCCGTGATGATCTCCTCCTCCGTGTACTTCACGTTGGGGGAGTTGACCTCAAAGGCCTTGTCGGTGAAGAGCGAAGTCGCCATAGTGTCTGGAGGGTAGAGGAGGGGAGCTGCGTAACGAATCGACTTGAGCCTTGGAGCGCCGAATCGGAAATAAGCCTGGATGAAGAGGGGAAGACTGCTCCTTCATGAGCCTGCTTGTTTGGCTCCGGACAAATTTGACTCGCCACCACCTCCTCATGTCCTCCGTCCCCTCATCCACTCTCTTTCTCTATCCTCTGCTCCCCCTCCCCTCTCCTCCCTCCCCTCTCATCTATGCAAGTTTCGAACTTTAGCGGAACAGCAGCGAGAGGTGATTGGTCAGAAACGGACCGCGGTGAGGGAATCTCCCACTATGGATGAACGCGTTAAGTACGGTAAAATGTGTACTGGATGATGAAAGATCGCCCATACTCGATAGCCAATCCTGTGGTGACAAATCTTTCTGGCTCATCAGCGCAATGCATGCATTTTCAAACAATTCCGCGATGATCTTCGGAGAAAGGCAACATGGGATTCCATACAGGCTCCTCCTCACACCAAATCCTCGCCCTTAATCATATAGTGAAGCCTACAAGGGCGACAGGAACACAGTGTTATCTACCGGTGTTGAGAAGCGCAAGTTTGCTTGCATCTCCCCAGTGCGGTGGTTACACGTTCACGTCGCCACGTACGTGGCAGGAAGTTGTTAAAGAGATACCAATCTTTCCGCGAAAAGGCGCCGCCGAGTCAGCTACTAGTACTCTATTTCAAACTCTGACTAATGACAAATGCTGCCTCGTTGGTAAATCCTCTAGTTCATCTGGTTGGGAAAATATCACTTCACATTTGATCCAGGTGATGAAGCGAAGAGCGCCAAAATCGGCCCAGCGTGATGTTTTGAGCACGCTCGCGCACATAAATATACCTAACTCTAGAATTAGATACGCCTCGGAAGTGGATGCTTCGAAGTATCGTACTTCAAAGTTCAGAAATGGCTGTACCCATCCTGGATGCTTTGTCAGAGGAGATGACGGGCTGACTTGCTCGAAGGCGTTGACGGATTCCGCCAAGAGAGGCGTGTCTAATACCACTCATGTAGGGCCTCACGGAATTCCACAGATCCATTAGAAGTTCATTATTGATCCCATGGCATTCTCGAACATGATGGAACATTTTAAATGTTCGAGAATGGTTGTCCCCTCTGGGACACACGTCGTATCTAATCAGATACGAAGCGATCACTCAATTTTTGGCCAAATGGAATGGTTCTGTATGATACAGCTTCCTTTACAGTCATAGTTGTTGTTCCCACAATGGACATACTACATGTACATCTTCAGTAATAAGCGCTGATGAATCAGCAGCACGTTTGGAAATGAATTCGGGTCGTGGACTTGCGAGATTAAGCCAAGCTTATGAATCACAACTTGTGAGAAACGGTCACGCGGATTAGAGGTCCGCTCTCTATACGCTATTTGTCCGTTTTCTCGCTACGCCCAGCAAAAATCAGCTGCTGCTTGGAATTTGGGGTTGTTGTTGCGGGTCTTTCCTGCCGCTGACTCGCCTGTTGTCACCCCAAATCTGCACTCACTCACCATCGTAGGGACACACTCCCGGTTAAGTACGCTTCGACAAACTAACATATACTCATCACCTATTTGAGTAGTCTTGAAAATGAACTATTATTCAGTCCAACTGTTCCCTCGCATCTATTTTGGGCAAAGAGCATAAAAAACCTCACCTTAGAGTCGTAGTTTGGGCTGTATTCCCTCCGGTCCAGTCCAGAGTACAGAGGTGTGTGTAGCTTTTACGAGCCCACTTCGATCGCTTCTGTGTTTGTTGTTGGGGCTGACTACCCGCATAGTACATTTGATCTTTGTATACTGTAGTCCCTCGTCCAGTTCACCCCCAGAGCCGCCTCATTTACAGCGACGATAGTAAAACGACGAAGAAGTCAAGCAGGAAGCAAGGAGATTAAAAGCGAGCGCCGTACACGATCCAAGATGGAGATCCCACCGCCGCTCTTGTCCGGCTCGATTACGTACCTGGTGCTGACCCTGCTCGCCATGGGTGTGGGCATCGGCATGGGGCTCACGGGCAAGATGACGCGCGATAACGCCTCGTACGTTGGGTAGTTCCTGAGACTACAGTATCTCCTGGCTGAAAATGTGGCTGGCCACGTGGCTAATGAACGAATTACGTGATGGACGGCACATGCGATGGAATGGGTGGACGCGGGTGGTGTGCTGTCCTGCGGTTGGTCTGGGTGGTCCGTAGGGTGTTCACGATGCTGGCGTTTATCGCTGGGCTGTGTCTATGGATGTTCTGGTACGTTTGGCTCTGAGATATAGTGATGAGGTTAGAAGGAACGTGGCATGAGAAGGCTGCCAGGGATACAACACGTATCATACTGACTCGCATGTGCGTGTGATGGCTGTATGAATGGTGATTGATGCGAACAGGGCCTGCTGCTGGCTGCACCAGTGGCACATCCTCATCGTTCCGACATTTGGACGCGAGGAGTAGCCAGTCAGGGCGTCCCACCGATCGCGGTTGAAGGGATGCTGTGACTACCGTACGATTGTGGCTGTGGCTATGGGAACGGCATGGCACACTCACACACGAAGGGCTGCGGCGAGAAGGAGGAATTAACGGAGGCGCGGGACAAATGCTATCACCACCGTCGATCAGTCGTTGCCACCGACGACGAAGCTGAGAGAGACTGCATGTACGCATGAGAAGTCTGGGCGTGGGAATCCCTCTTTTCGTATTAATAATAATGATAGCCACCCGCGAGTCTGGTGCGTTTGTCTCTGTCTCTCTCTCTCTCCCTCTCCGTCTCTGTGTGCTCTCTGGATTGTGCTGTAATGTGTGGGGGTTGAATGGCGGGGTAATGGCCATGAAAAACCTCCTCCGTACGGTCAAGGATGGCGACGAGCCACGAAACTGGTTCCTCATTGGATCTGGATCATGCCAGTCATCAATCTACTGGAAATGAAATCCCTGCTGGGGCGTCTCTGTCCCCATGCCAAAGGCGAACTGCCGGTGTTGATCATCAATCGCCGGCTCAAGATCGAAATCGTCTTCGTCCACGCCTCCAAAGTAATCCTTGACAATGCGAAGTGCCTTCTCAAAGATGGCTATTGACAATAGGAAGGATATTAATCACCATCGCGAGCAATAAGAGCGTGGTTAGTTAGTCACACTGATATCGATAGGGAGCGCACGCCATGCCGTTTGTGGCAACAAGACATACCTTCGTTTTCGTGGTACTGCAGGTCCTGGATCTTCTCCATGCCATCAGCTTCTTCGATATACAGCGCCATCTTGTTGTCGCCGTCAATCTCCATGTCCGCATCGCCCGCCCGTAGGATATTAATGAGTGCGTCAAGGCACACGTTGATGACACTCGCATCCTGACAATCCAGCAAATGTACGAGCGGAGGGATGCAACCTGGACGCATATATAATACACACCAAAGAATTAGCCAAAACAAATGATGCCGACCACGCATTGTAGCTTGAACCGTTTGAACCGAATTCGGAATCGAGTTCAAGGCTGGCTGGCATCCATCATTCCTTACCTTGATGTACGATGTACTTGATCTGCTCAGTGGTGCCTCCGGACGTGGCGTTGGAGATGGCCCACGCGGCTTCCTTTTGCACGTCAAACTCTGCTGTGATCAGTTGATGAATCAACGGCGGGATAATATTAGCATCGATTGTGTCCTGGATCTGGCTGCGGGACCCGGCGGTAAGATTCGAGATGGTCCAGCACGTTTCCTTGCGAATGAGCTTCTTCTGGTGCTTGAGCAGACTCAGCAGCCGTGGCAGCGCACCACATTCAATCGCGGCCTGTGTCTGCGACTCGTTGCCCGTCACGATGTTACCAACCGTGCGCAACGCTGGCGTCTGAATTGATACAAGCGAGTGACCCAAGAGATCCACTACTTGCCGCACCACACCGGCATCAATCAGCGCCTGCACTTTTTCATTCGCGCCATCCGAGAGGTAGGACAACGCCCAACATGCATCAGTCACGACTTCTTCATCCGGTGAATGAATCAGGTGCGGCAACAGCTCGAGTGCCGGGCTCACGAGTGAAAACTCGGGCTGTGGCTTGCCTCGACACAAGTTGGACAGCGTCCAGGTGGCGTTGCGAAGCACACGGATCTTGCTCATACTGCTGTTGCTCACGCTGCGGCGCAGCACGGTCAGCAACGGTAGCATGGCGCCCGAATTGAGCACAAAGTCCCGACACGAGGGCGAATCCCCCGAGATGTTGCCCAACGCCCAGACGGCCTGCTCACACACGTCGTCGTTCGTGGACAGCAACAGCTCACAGAGCACGGGCACGGAGCCACAATTGATGATCACTTCTGTGTGCTGTGTCGTGCCCGACGCGATATTCGTGAGCGCCCATGCCGATTCGAACTGCAGCTCGGGCATATCGTGGCGCCGTAAAAAGTTGACCAGCAATGGAACGACACCCAAGCCGACCACCTCCTGAATCGGTGGGTTGTGTTCTGCAGCACGCATACACAAGGAGAAGGAGACGGGAACAAGGCGTCAGTGACTGACTTGACAATAGAAGCGCCAGCAAGCAAGCATGCAAGCCAGACAACAACAGCAATGGATCGCAACAACACGGAGGAGTGACATCCATCAGCGTACCGAGTGAGAGCAATCTTCGTAGGGAAGACACGGCCGCCGTCTGCTCCTTCACGTCCATGGACTGAATCTGTGCGGCAATCTTGGGCAAGTCCTCCACCTACAACCATTCCCCCCATACACATAGATAACCCACCGTCAGTATCTCCATTCTTGGTGTATGGTCTTCATCCACGCACACAAGCACCGCATCTCCCTCCCTTCCATTCCTTTTCCCTCACGCTACACGCACCGATACACGAGGGATTCCACTGCTCCCGGCTTCATTCATGGTGATTTCACCACCATGGCCATCATCGTACCCATTCTCCAAGGCAAGCTGCTGATTGTTCCGCGTCATCACCACCCAACGCACAGAAATAAGTACACCACCACCCACGTCAGTCCACCATCGCATGTGTCTACTCAGCGTCCTGCCTCCCTTCCTACCCACGCACCGGTGCCATTCGTCGCCGTTGGTTGAGGCGGTCTTCTTTGATGTTCTTGCGGATCTGGATGGCCGTGCCCTCGCGCCGACGCCGCGTCACATCGGCATCGATGCCCTTCTTGTAGCTGTGCTTGCGATCCTGTACCCGTGCCGTCGTGCTCATCGTGCTGAGGCCAAAGCCAATGCCAATACCAAATGCTAACGCCAATGCCGCTGCTCACACTCTCGCGCTGGGTTCCTTCCTCCCTCTTGGTTGGCCGTCGTCTAGTTCACCACCCGCCCAATGGGAACTGGAAATGGACGGGTTCTGGTGAGTGGGGGTATTGGGCGCTAGCAACAGGCTATCCGAATGGTGGTCGGTCCACTCACCATAGCGCCTCTGGAAGCGCATCATTCGAAACCTGCCAGAACCGATACCAACTGGGGGGATGGAGGCTTGGAGGATGGATAACTTCGAGAAGGTGGGGGGGGAGCGAAAAAGAAAGAAACGAATTCATGGGGTATGTGTACTTATACTTGATCCTTGTATGTGGTGAGGAAGGAAAAGTTGGCGCCAAATTATTGTGGGTGGCAAAATAAAGAAAAAAGCGAGGGGAGGTGTTAAAGAAGTACATGGGTATGCGGTTTTGCAGGTTGGCTCTGGTACATTGCACAAATCCAGGAGCACTTTACGATCAATCAAATTAAATGGGATGGGATGTTGGATACCTAAATCCACAGCGAGAGCTCTCCTTTTCTTTCTCTCCCTCTACCCAGCGTGGATAGAATAGAGGAGGGACGTCTGCACCAAGCGCTCGTCTTGAATTGTTTTCCTGTCTTTGTTTTTCAACAGTGCAGACGAGTCGTATCCATCGAAATCCCTCGCCGGTGAGCTTTTACTCGTCAAACAAATGATCACTGGATTATCTTTCCTCTAAAACGGACCCCCGGTTCAGGGCGGGGGAGGGGATTCTCCTCAGGGGAATCTTTGAAAAGTGTACCCATGTCATGCAAAATGGCTACACAAAATCTCAACAGAAGTGAACATACTGTATCTACTAAAGTAGAATCACCACCACCAATCTTACGAGTCTGTGTTGAGACAGAGCGCGACACCTTGCAGCACCCAATGACTGGCATGTTCGTGCGAAAAGAGGTCGGCCTCAAACACAAGTCCGACGCCCATGGCATTGCGTCTCGATTGCGTCACATACACGGGCGTGCGGAACGTGTTTTGCAGCTTGAGGCGGTTGGCCTCGATCGGGATGACCTGTAGCACGGGCAGTTCTTCCACCAGTGTCTTGGGTCGCTGTGGGGCAAGGCAATTGTGCGTCAGGTCCCAGGACGCGCCCTCCAAGTAGAGGCCATGCACGTAGCAGCCAGCGTCCAGTTTGGTCGAGATCTCGGACTCGTCACGGAAGGTCGTGACCTTAGTGTAGAGTGTGGACTTGTCCAGTGGCCAGTTCTTTGCACGGCATGTGGCCTGCACAAGTGCCGTGAGGTATGACTCGGGGATACCGAGCCCTGAGAGCCACATGACGCGTGGGTCGCCATGCGCGATCCAGTCCAGGTACTGCGAGTATCGGCGCGAGAAATGCGCCATCCATGAGCCCAGTGGCTTCTCCGTCTTGGGACATAGTGCGCGCCACATGTCGGGCAGAAAGCCATCGTACAGGGAGCTGGCGACGGCATCCAGCTCGTCGCTCATGCCAATCTCTCCGATCAATGCCTTTTGCAGGTCGCTTAGTGACGACGTCATCCGGGCCGTCAATAGATTCCAGCGGTCCAGCTCCTGTAGGAGCACGACCTGGGTGGGTGTTGGCGTGCCACCCAATCGCTTGCGAATCAGATCCACGTCCACGGGTTCTGGCACCTTGGACTGGATATCGCTGGCCACGTTGGCGATATAGGATTCACGTGAGATCCCCGCGCCTGATTGCGCGGACCGCGGCTGAAGGCTAATGAGGTCGCGCCAGACCGACTTGGACATGTTGGTGTAGTACCCAATCTCGGCATTCGGGTGAAGCCCAAAGACGGCGGGACTATTCGTGAGTGGGAGGGACTCGACCAGTTGCGTGTATACTTCCAGCTCTTGGCCGTGGTCAGAGAGCTCGGGCAGGCAGTAATCAAATCCGGACCGACTAAAATAAAAGCGCTGGCAGTCGTCAAATAGGAAATCGCCCATGTACTCGGAGAGGTAGGTCGTAAGGATGCGACGGTCGTAGTCATCACTGACACGACCGCCGTACATGGCATCCCCAATGAGGTATTTGAGAGATCCCCAGGGCAATTGCTCATCGCCGTCGGCGTGCGCCTTGTACAGGTAGAGACTGAGTAGCTTCCGCGAGATGTTAAAGTCGGATTCATTAAAGTCGTAGCTCACGTTCCAGCCAATCTTGCCGTACTTGCGACGCTCCAGCACCACGGCATGCAAAAAGCAGAGCACGTACACCACGGACCGAAACGCGTTGTGCGGACACTCGTCCAGTACGGTTTGATCCAGCTTGGCGTACAGGCTGCGCATGTTTTGCTTGAGCCCATCCGGTGGTTCCGTGACTACCTTGAGCGAGCGCTGCAAAATCCCGAGTGGGAACCGATCTGTGGGTTCCGTCGTGAGCCAAAGCCGGAAGTCCTTGTGTGGCTTATGCATCGCCAGCAGCATTTTCTCCAGTGTGCGCAGCCAGCTTGCCAACAAATGGCAGTTCTGAAGCAGCACCCAGTGACCGCGCGTGTACCCAGCCTCCAGCATTTGCTCCGCGAGCGGGCCTTGGCCCTGTCCAAGCGCTAGGAACCGGAATCGGTGCCCCGTGAAGCCTAACTCTTCGCCCAGCGTTTGAATATCGGACTGCGGGTCTGCCCCGGGACTTAGAATGCATACGATGGGGGCCGTTGGTGCGCTTTGCGCGTAAATGCGACCATAGTCCAGGACAGGTGGTTGCACGTATTTTTCGCCCATGATGCTGACCACAAACAGCTTCATGGCGTTATACACGCGGTCCTGACGAAAACAGCGGAACACGAGCAGCTTTTGCAGACTCGAGAGCTTGCTTGCGTCGTACCCGCATGGCACATCCTCTGTTTCGGGTGCTTCCAGGTCGTACCAGTTCTTCCACTGCGCTGGTGCCCTGGTGACATCAGTTAGAAGCTCACCAAAGGTATCGTTCAGCTTGCCGAGGCAGAGCAGGTCTTTCCAACCAGAACTAGACATCCACGTCAGCGAGTCAGGTTTGGGCTGTGATGCACCCTCCAGCGAGGTATCGCCCTTCAGGAAGAAGTCCAGCTCGGCACGGTTCAAGTCATCTGAAGCGCTCATGATCATACACGTCATCTGGAACGAGAACATGAGCTTGTGTCGCTCGAAAATACCCGTGCACGTGTAGTCGTACATCATCTCCGTGATGGACTGGATCATGAATTTGAGTCGTCTGTCCAAGACAACATCGCGTTTGGCATTGTCCAAGGAATTGTGGAACACGTTCAGGAAGCTAGCGAGCGAGATCTCGTACATCTTCATGATCGTGGACATGGCGGACATGGCAAAATACATGATGGAACCACGCAGGGCCACGGGTGTGTATACGGCACGGGCTTTGGTTATTTCATCTTTTGTGAAACTCGAAAGCTCGAGCTTGGTGCCAATCTCCGTGGCCTTGTTCTTTGTTTCATCCAGTGTCGCGATCAGCTCTTCGTTGTCCAAGATATTACCCGTGCTGTTGGAGAGTTCACGGAGCAGGGTATCTTCAAGCTCGACGATCATTTGAGTATTCTCCGACATCTCGGTGACCAGGTCTCGGTACTGGTCTTCAAGGTCTGGCCGCTCGTGAGCCACCACCACGTTCAACAACTGGTTCGCAAGCCCGTTCTGGGTTACACTGTAATTGATGATCATCGTCTTGCCCATAACTTCGGGGGAATAGTGCGGATTTGCCAACTTGGAAGTAAAGTAGAGTCGGAAATTGGGATCCCATTCAACATTTTTGTCGCCGAGCTTGATGAGTCGCTGCGAGCCTTCCATGAAAGTCGCCTTCTCGAGCACTGGGTCGAGAATCGGATCCAGCTCTTCGTCCACCGCCTCAAACAGGAAGGGATTCCCAAACTGGATAGCTAGCTCCAAGTGCTTCATAAAGTCAGCGTCACTCAATGTCTTGATGGTCAGATTATTTTTCTCTTCCTTCTTTTTGATCCACGACACTGCCTGCTGCTGCGGATCAATGCATAACGGAAAACGGCTGGCTTTGGTTGTGAGGATTCCGTTTTGAACAGAGTGCTCATCCGCTGGTAATCCTTCAGAGACCCATTTCTGGATCGTCGCGTCATTTGTGAGAGAGTTTTCAAGTCGAAATGGAGCTGTGACCGGCAATTGGCGTGAAATGAGGTCATCGTAAAAGTCTCGGTAGATTAAATCTGAGCGATAATCAAAACTGAAGGCGCCAGCATAACTTAAGAAGCTTGCTGTGAGCAAGCAATCCCCAAACAGTCGCTCCCCCTGAAGGTTTAGGTTGTCCACGTCTTTTGTCCAGCGCATACGCTCGGATGCTAGTCCAGCAAGAAGCTTACTCGCGGCCTGCAGACGCTTTTGCATTTGATCGGCTTGAGATTTGAGACCTTGCAGCTCCGTGTTGGCTTCTTCAAATTGCTTCGAGAGCGAATCCAGGTCGTTCTTGAGTCGAGCGAGGGTCTCCGTTAGGTCTGCGAGTTCCTGTTCTTTGACCGCCTGTTCCTTTTCCATGGCCTTCACCTTTTGCTTCAAGGGTTCAACATTCTTGGCCACATCATGGTATTTCATGATCGCCACAACCCAAACGAGCAGACCTGAGCCCGCGCGTGAGATTGATTTCATGTTTTCCACATTCAAATCTGGATTTTTGAAGAATGTTTTGATCTTGGCAATCATCTTGGACGAAATCTTGTCTTTTTCGTACTCTTTCAATAACGTGATCAAGTTGGGGTTACCGAGCATGACTTTGGCACCTTTCCAATCCAAGTCCAGTTCTTGACCCGTTGGCTTGAGTATGAGTACGCACATGCACACCGACATGACCAAGGGTGGCGGGGATGCAAATGATTTGATTTCCGTGAGATCGGATTTCGAGAGATCCTGCAGCGCCGCCGCGGCACCTTCTACCGCGGGTAGTGCTTCTAATAGTGCGGCATCCGCTTCCTCCTTCTCGTGTGCGATCAAAACAGATGCCTTCTCACAATCAATTTGTGTAGCCGCAGCAACCTCCTGCTGCTTAGTGGCCACCACAGATTTTTCCTCGATCGTCTTGATGAGAGCCTCACAAGCAAGTGTCTTCTCATCTACAATAATTTTCTTTTCGGACAACTCAATCTGCATGCGATCCACGGCCTGCGCTGCCTCTACAAGTTTTGTCAGCCCACCCGTGAGCCGCGTAATACTGGCCGACACTTTCTGATGGTTGTCGTGTAACTGCAATCGGTAGTTTGAAATGAAGTCAAGATAATTTTTGGGAGTCACGTAATAAAAGCGCCGCAGCTCTTCCGCAAATTGATGCGCCACATTGACGACGCGTAAATGAGCATGCACTAGATGGTTGATCACCTGCGGTCGCATCTCTTCTGGCATCTTCTCTTCGGCCAAAAAGTACTGCGCCACATTGCGTAGCGCGTCCTCGGGCCACGGGAAAAACCAGTCAATCACGGTGGCACTCACCAGCCCGGGGAAATTGCGACACCGGGTACGTAGTGTGCTTCCTGATGGCGACATGGCCAGGATCAAGTGCAGGTGCTGTCGGCATCGTGTGATATAAAATTTCCAACAGTTCTCGCTAGTCTCAACGAGACCTGCAGCCTTCACTTCGTCGCGCACCGACGATGAAAGTTGATCGCGTTCGTCCGCTTCAAACAAGGCTGGCACCATCCCCGTGGTCAACATATTGTTGATAAATTCGAGAAACCCTTCTTCCACGGCATGCGCATCTGTGAAGAGGAACACAACTGGGGTCTTGCCCAATTTGCGGTACAATTCCTTCAGATTTTCTCGGAATTCAGTCTCACCGTACCCTCGTGTCAAGAAGATCTCAAAGAGTTCATACCCTGCCGTGAACGCCGCCAGCCTGGACAAGCTCTGCTTTCCACTGCCACCAACTCCGATCAATAGCGCATGACCAAGTGGATTGCGAATGATTCGAAGGATGCGAGACAAGTGTTCAAGTGCCATTTCGAATAGTACGAGAGCCATGGGCTTATTGTCCAAGTTGTATGTCTCCAATGCTTCGTCAAATATGTGGCGAATGCGTTTATACGAGTCCATATCCTGGTATAGCCGTGGATCCTCACTTGCCTGCCCCGTGATACGACCAATGCACTCGGCATAGTCACCAAAGATGATTGGGTCCACCAGCGCAGTCTCTGTGTCAGCGGGCAACGTATCCTTGAGGATCGTGGCAATCGCTCCATCCACGAGGGTTTGATCCGCCTCACTCGTGAGCCGATCGCAAAACACACGCAATAATTCATTGCGAAAGAGACGAACAACACGGGAGGGCGCGTCCAAAGTGTCGGGCGTAGCCATACAAATGCCCTCACAGACACGCCCCAGGTCTCGCAGATTGAAGATGTAGTGAAATTTCGATGGCGTGGGCGGTAATTTTTCCAGCACGAAATCAAAAAAGCGAAGTAGTGCATCGGTCAAGGAGGCACCAGCGGTTTTGACCTCGTCTTTGAAATTGCGTAGGTACGTGGTAACGATCGACCCGTAGATTTGCTTGAGTACGTCCTTGGTGGGTGGGGTGAGGTTGTACACATTGAAAAGAGCCACGAAGCGTGGATCCACGGGGTTGCGTCCACCGCCTGGCGGACCCATGGCACCAATGAAGAGCAGGTCTTTGAGGATCCTCAAATCCAGTTCCTTGCCCCGGTCATACAGGCAACCGCGTCCCATGATGAAATGCAGCAACGCAATGGGTTGCTGGGTGCCGTATAGATCCACCTTGGGCATGTTGAGATCGTCTACAAATACGATGAGCTTCTTACCGGCCGGTGGTCCGTAGATTTTACCAGACCGCTTGTCTACGTTTGCCTGGATATTGGTTTGCACGTCAAGACTACTCGTGCGGCTCGAGAAATTGATATTTAGAGTGGAGCACGTCTGGTGATCCAAGTCCTTCAGATAGCTCTGGATGGTCACGGTCTTGGCCGTGCCGCTTTCACCGACGAAAAGCATCGGGGTCTCCGTTTTCATGCAGCTTGATAGGATAAAGCTGTACAGCACAGAGTCAGTGGTGGGTACAAACACGTTGGAGAAATTAAACGGTGCCGGCTCAGTGTATGCCGAGACACACGATTCCCATGATTGCCACTTGTGAGTCTCCATGTTGTAAAAATGAGCGTACAACGACGTTGCGGGCAGCGAGCACTCGGCGATTTTACGAATGAATTCATCAAAGCGCGTACGACTGGAGCCGAGCAGTGCCGCGCCTAGTGACCAGACAATCGAGAATACAAACAGCCCCTCAAAGTCGCTGCGCTCATTGCTGCTCAGTGTGGTGGCAATGGCCACAGCAACATCGGCTCCATCTGTTCCACTGCTACTGGCCTCTGTTGCTGCGGGTGCCGGGAGGAACGCGTTCAACGAGCTGCAGAGCTGTTTGCACATCTCTATATTCGAGATCGGGATGACCTGCTGACACTTGGCGACAATCTCGTCGTCGCCCTTGCTCACGACTCCCTCCAGGATAAAGTCCACGCACTTGGGCACATACTTGTCAAAGAGCTCCAGCAGAAGCGTGCGCTCGGCTGGAACAGGAGCGTCGCTGCTCGCAGCTGTCGCTGTCGCTGTTGCTGCTGCGGCGCTCGGGTATTTCTTCTTAAGCCAGCGTTCATAGTATGGCCGGTAACCAAGGTTCTTTGGGTCCACCCAGACCATGCCGCAGCGGCTAATGGTCGCGGGGGACGCGTACTGGAGATCAAAGGTCTCACAGATCATACTGCAGTGCGTCTGCAGCCGAATGCGTTCCCCGTTTGGTAGCGTGAGCAGCTTGTTATCGTCCATTACGCTGTTCATGTTTTCCACCCAAACGGCATCCACGTCGCCGTCAAAGATGAGCCACCGCTTTTCATTCTCGCGACCTGCTGGAAGTGGTTGGTTCAGCTCACGAAACAGCTTTGAGAGCACACCATCCGTCCAGTCACGCGTGATGGGGTCCATCGTGCCGTAGAGCTCAGCGATGGGCTGCTTCTTTGGGTTCAAAACAAAGATCTTGACCGCTTCTTCCATCGCGGTCTTGGCAGCGGAGGCCAATGTATTGAGCACGAGCGTCTTCCCACCACCCGTGGGGCCGACGATCATGGTTGTGTGGCGCACGAGCATGGTTTCGTACATCTGGATGACTTTATCGATCTGTTCGTTGTAGATGGTGAGATCTTCGCATTTGTACTCACCGGCTTCGAGCTCGCCTTCGATCGCCGTCTTGAGCGTGGCATACCCGACTCGCGGACAGTCAAGCCCCGGGAACAGGTCATTGATCAATCCTTTAAAGAGCGGGACATCCTCAAACACAAACTTGGGCATGTTGCTGTCTCGCAACGCACGCATCAGCACGAGGTCCTCGCTCATATCGCTGTATTCACGCTTTAACGAACCGGCCATGACCAAGACGCTCTTCAGTGCACGAAGTCCAAAGTCGTAGTGGTATTGCTTGGAGAGCTGCTCCTTGGAGAGCTTGTAGAGCACTGTCATCTTCTTGGCTAGCATTACGGCCAGCTCAAACCCTTCTGAGAAGAGCATGATTTGGCAGATCATGAGCAAATCCGGTACGATCATGGTCACGGGTCGGAATAATGCCTTGAGATTGTCCGGTAATTCCGTTCGGCCAGCGTAGCCCGGGTTCATCGTAATGAAGAACCCACAGGTCGCAAAGCCTGCCGTGCGATGAATCGCGATCTCCGTGCCAAACCCGATATCAACTGTGGGTTTATCGTAGTTTAACGCGTTCTGGATTGCCCGCAGCTGGGCCGAGACGACGGAAAGCACCTCGATATTGATACGATTGAACTCGTCAAAGCAACCCCACGCGCCGACCTGAACAAGACCAGAGAAGATGGAACCCATTGCGCGGTAGTCGAGTCCTTCCCCGCAGTTGATGACGTAGCAGGGAAGAGCGAGCGATTTGGCGAGATCTTTAACTGTTTCGGTTTTGCCCGTTCCAGCGGGCCCGGCAGGCGATCCACCAAGTTTGAAAGTTAGTGCCTGCGTCAGCGTCATGTAGCATCGATCTGTGAGCGGTGTGATCACGAGTCGGCCATTGAGCCCCATGTACTCGTACCCGTAGCGGAAGTTACCAGTGCATTGACTAATCACCACGTCATCCACATCCTTTTTCCAGTAGAAACGTAGTTGCGATTCCCATGCAAATTCCTTCTCGTGAAGAATGCTGTCGCGCACAAATGAATCCACAATGTCTCGTGCGTGGACATCAATAATGAGCAGTGTGTTCACCTTCTTGCGCGTCAGCTTGTCCAGTGGCTCACGGACGCGGCGCACAAGTTCATTTAATTGGGTTGTCAGTTTGATTTCAAGTTCTTTCATGGCGTACTTGTTGCCATCCTTGACCCGCGCAAACACATCTTCCACTTCCCATGTCCACCAAATCTGGCTGCCCACGAGCCCCACCATCCCCAGTACTTCTTCAAGCCACGCCGTGCGGTCCATGCGCGCGTACTTGAAGACGCCTTCCTTTGCAATCACCTGCAGGGTGGCGCGCATTTCATCCTCCACACCCGTCATCCAGGTTTCCACGGGGCCTTCCACGACTGAAAGCGTGCGGAAAGAAAAACTCTCGCTTTCACTGCTCTCCATGGCCCCCACATTCTTGCCGTTGCGAACAAATGAGAGAAGTTTCACGTTGTCGAACAGCTTGAGCATGTGTACTTGAATGGATGTCGGATCAGAAGAACCCAGCACACTGAGTAGTTCATCGTCCGAGATGAAGAAGAAGCGCGGAAACGAGTTCCTCTTGGTGTCAAGGTAGTCACTGAGTGATTTTTGACATTTATCTAAACGCTCGGAGAGATTCTGTAGTGTCTCCATGCGGCTTTCCGCCGTGCAGGCATCCACAGCATTCGGGTTCTTGAACGTGGCCCCCATGATCGTTTTCCATGCCTTGTCGATGGCGTCAAACTTCTTGGCCTCCTCAGGCAATTGTTGGCGAATATCTTCAGCCCCTACGAAGATGGACTCGAGGTACATCCACTTGCGCTGCACGACAAACCAAATATCAAGGCATTCGTTCACGACCCCCAAGCGTTTTTCCCACTTGCGCACGCGCTCCGCAAAACTAGAAATGAAGCGTGAGCCGGACATGGTCTGGAGGTTCAGCATGTGATCCTCCAGGGTCAGCTTGAGTTCATCCGCTGCCCGTAAGACCCACCCACGATCTTGTCCATTCTTTTTGTACTTGACCAGATCCAGCGCTGCCTTTGCCCATACGTCCTCGATCTTCAGAATCTCTTGCTCGATTTTCTGTTCCTGCATGGCGGCGTTGACGATTTCTCCGATCTCATTAGAGAAACGATGCAGTTTCATGGTGAAGAGATTCCCCAACGTGAATGTCTTGAGGTTCATTTCAAACCGCACCGTGGTGACCGTCATCAGTTCCTCCCAGTGGCGCGGCTTCATGGCGTCGTTCTTCAGTGATTGGATCAACGGAATACTATCCTTGAAGGCAAGAATCTGTTTCTCCACCTCCTGGAAGGTAGACATGGCGCGAAGATCCTTGGGAAATTTCCGGCAGCGCTTCTCCAGTTCATCAACGCCACGATTCATGGCTGACACATCCAGCTCTGCCCATAGCATGCCTGCCAAATTTGTGATGAACTCTTTTTCTTCTGTGTACAATGCATAGATTGACTCTTGCTTCTCCAGTCCTTCAGTAATCTCCTGGAGTTCTGGGTACGACGTGATTGCGAGCGCAAACAGGTTCTCGGCATTTGCGAGTTCCTGTCGCCTGCTCTGAAACTGGGAAAGCTTCTTCTTAAATGCTGAGACGAGTTCCAGGCCAGCATCAAGGTCAGTGGCACTCGTGCTGGGACCACGTTCCAGAAATTCATTCCGCATGTCGCGGCATTGCTCCGCAAATGCTATCGCGTCTTGTTGTGTTACGCCACGAAATTGATCTTTTACTCGCACGAGCCGGAGGTCCTTTGTCTTGGAGGCTAGCACGAGCTCGATCCAGCGTTTCTCGAGTGCGAATGCCCGCGTATTTTCTGCCTCATCGACAGGAATCCCGTATGTCTGCAGTGTGCGGTACCGTTCAATGATATCCGCATACTCAAGCTCCATCTCCATGCTCATGTCTCGAATCGAAGCTACAATATTCAGCACGCGCTTGAGTGATTCTAAATCCGTTGGTGTCGCAGCTAGCTCGGCATCCAGGTGGTCTATCGTGGCGCTGATGGCGAGTAGTTTCTTATTGGAGACGTCGTATAAAATTTTGCCGTAGTCATCCTTCCACATTTCTGCCTGCTTCGCTATCGCAATAGCCACGGGCAAACAATTAATCTGTAAAAAGTCGGTATCTTTCTCTGTCGGCTGATTGCGCACTGACTCCGCCAGTCTTGTATACTGTGACATTCGGGTATCAAAGTAAACGCACGGAGGTTTCTTGTCCGCGAGTTTTTCTAGTGCACTGCGGCGCTTGGTGTTCCAGAGATTGTATACAGTGTCGTACCGACGCCAACTATCCAAATATTTGTTGACGATATTGAACACCTTGTGAATTTCTTGGTTCAAACTCAATGTCATTTTGATCACGTAGGGATTCTGTGAGATGTCGGAGTAGAACGTAAACGTTATCGGTTCTTCATCCTCGTTGATCACGAGGGGCTCGGTCTCTCGGCATGTACCGTGCATCCAGCGCATGAACGCCTTGGCACTTTCCACAATGTGTTTGACCGACTTGCTGAGGTACTTGTACATATCCGATAGTGACGGCGTAACAACGATATCCTTGCCATTCATGGTGGCCTTGACCTTGCAGAGCGGTGGTCGTTTGAGTTTGCCTCCCTCCTCAGAGCGAATACTACCCCACGCTGCAGCTGCATTACTAATGTCCTTTGTGTGGACGTTTAGCAATGCCTGGAACGTGGTCATGGACGCGATGATCATTTTGGTCATGGCGTTGAAGATACGCCGTTCCCAGTACATGTAGTAGGTTGCCATTTTGGGGCTTGTACCCGTGTTCACTCCCGCGACGATTTCCTCCACTTTGATCAACAATGGGCCGATGGAGCGGTAACTCTGCACTAGCTCGTCAATACGCTGCATGCGATTTCGTTCCACGAGCTCGTAGAATTCGCCCACCTCGGTCACTACACCGTCATCGAAATCGTCTATCTTGATCAAGACCGTGTTCTCGATGCCCAGCACGATCTCCTCGACCATCTTGCTACTCTTGTGAATTTGACCGACGAGATTCGCAAACTGGTTCAGCGATTTGTTACACGTTTCAATGAAACTGAGGATGCGCTGCGAGTTCCAATTCAAAGGCGAAAACCCGACGCGGAGCACGTCTTCCAGATCTTTTAGCTGCGTGCGTAAGAGATGGGTCTCGACTGGTGTTAAGTCACCGAGAAGTCGGTCATAGGTGCGTAGCATTAACCGCAACTCTTGTACATATTGGTGGTATTTGTCTTCTTGCAGGGTAACGTTGAGCGCCTCCTCGGGGATATCAAAGCCCAGACGATCCAAATATTTGGCTTCTTTGATAATCAACGTCAACTCGGGCGCGAAATTAGCATAATATGGCGGCGCTGGTAATTTGTAGACCATGACTCCAGTGTCAGATTTTCCGGCTTCAACAAGCTTAGGCCCAAGGATGGATTGCTTTAGATCGTCGTTAATCATCGCTGGGACCTTTTCCTTCCATTCACGATGAAGTTGTTTAATGTATGCATCAACTGCGCGAGCGAACACGAGGTATCGTTCTTTCACCTCTTCTCCCAATGGGCTTTTGAGAAGGTCGTTCATTGCACGAAAGCGAAGAATCGGCTTTTTGGCGCGCAAATATAACCCTCTCGCCCACGAGATAGCACCTGCCACTGGTGGGTGGTTCTTGAACACCGGTGGTTGCCACTTGTACTTCTGAAACTGCTCGTCGAGAAGCTCAAGTTCTTTCGTATACTGCATCAGAATATCCTTGTATTTCTCCATCATTTGCTTGTTGATGGACTCGCGCGATTGTATATTTTGAAAGTTTTGAAGCAAATCAAAAGCACCCTCGGCAGAGCGAAGCTTCTGGAACGACGTGTCAATAAATCGACGAGTCATGTTCTCAATCTCGGCCACTTTATCACGAAACTGTACCATCACAGACTCCCAGCTCGTCTTGTACCCACGGTCAAATATCTTGAAGGGTAAAGACTCAAACGGTGCAATCAGCCCCTCCACGCGAGCCATGACATCATCGATGCCCTGTGAATCACCCGTCACGGATTTTAGCTCCGGCCCGAGAAACTTGTGGAATTGATCCAGCACGGTTTCAACTTCTTGAAGATTTTCGCAAATTTTGGCCATATAATTAGTCTGTTCAAAGAGCCGCTTGCGGTCAAATTCCCAGCGATGGTCCGTGCCACTGGCTTCGATCCGCTCGCGCACTTTCATGTATGTTGAGTACCAGAGCTCTAATACCATCTTGGCTTCCTGGATTTGATGCAGTGCCAGCTCGGGACTCTTACGCAGAATGGTGTGAATGCTGATCTCGACGGCGACCTTATCCGAAATCTCGGAGGCGATGCGCTCCATTAGTGGTACCATGCGTTCGTCAGTGTTATAATGCCTTGAGATGATCCAAACCATTCGAATCGCGTTCATCATGGATGGCAATGTGTCGGCGATGGTCGCGAACGACCCGCTTGCGATATTCTTGAAATGCCGCTCCAGCGTAGTCAAGAATTTGACGTTATCCTTGGCTTCAATGTATAACTTGCTGAGCTCGGAGAAATGATACTTGAAGGTAAGCAGCATGTTGGCCTCAACCAATTCGAGTAGTTTGAGCATCTTCTGTACATGTGGCATATTAATCTGCTCGTAGATCGTGGAAAGCGTTGCATTTCGCTCCCGCCAAAACTCGATTTCGGCTAGCGGGCCTTTGCGCTTGGGTACCTTCCGAGTTTCTTGATCCACAACGTTGGCCGTGCTCTTGGACCATTCCTCCAGTGCTTGCTCAAGCGTGTTGATCACCTCATAATCATCCAAGTGGGACTCGGGTTTCGTAATCACAACGTCTGGAATCACGAGATGGATATCGCCCTGAATTTGCTGGATCGCGTTACCAATCTGTGACGCAAACTTGACCAGATTACTCTTAAATTCATTGCGCACGGCATCGATCACCTTGAGAGCCTGGCGATGAGCACCAATCGTTGTTGCCACTGCTTCAGAGGTTGTCGCATTTCCATTCATGATCGCGGTAGTCTCTTTGTTGTCTTGTACAGCTGCTGTAGAGAGCATCGTCGGATGACTGCCCCCATCTTTGGAAAGCTGTGGGTCCAACAGTGGCAAGTATACGTGACAGATCACACCTTCCAAGTTGAACAACAGATCGCCAGTGGAGCACCCAATCTCGACGTTCGAGTGTTGAATATTGCTACCATCCGGCTCGTTGTGGATCGTGATCGCACCGGGCCCCACCTTGATGAGGAACACGGTCATGGCATCAATGCACTCGAGTGGTAGTCGGTTGAGAAATGCGTGGCAACGCCGGCGTGTCGAGATTCGCACCCTCTTGACCATTTTCTTAACGGTGGTGACGCGCACCTCCGGTTGAACAGATTCCATAAAGAGCTGTTCGTCCGTGAGCTCTATGGGTGGCATCGTGCCATCCATGCTGGCAGTGTCTTCCTCTCGTGGTGGTGGCGTCTCATCCTGCACCACCTCCTCTACTTCTTCCTCCACCTCCTCTGGAAACGTCAAGAAGTAACCACTGCGTCAGCGCGCATTGCTCTGGTGACATCTCTCGGTATAGCATTGAGGAAATCAAAAAGGCGGAGGGTACCTTCAATTTCATGCTCTTCCTCTGTACTGCAAAAGAAGAGGACGCTGCCAGCTTCAGTCTCGGGTTGTGTGAAGAACGTCGAGAGTAGCTGTCGCGGTGCTCGCAAGCCTGCTGCCAATAAGGATGTCTGGGAGGATATCGATCCATACACTTATTAACGCGGGGTACAGAATTGTGCAGCATAGACGGCTGGCAAAGACACAATTATCACTGCCATGCGCGCTACTGATCATACCTCGCTGCTTTCGTCATTGATGGACTGGAACGCCGTTGACTGTGCCTTCGCCGTCAGCATCTCGTCAAACACCTCGCCCTTAATATCAAGCGACTGAGTGACCAGGCGCCGCAGCCATTGCGCACTTGTGTCATCCAGCATGCTCAACAGCGCGGTAGCGACGCCACCACCTTACAGCGACGACTGATGCACTGCTGATGGGGTTCGTCGCCTCTTTAGGGACCGCCACGCTTTTCCCGTTTGCGCCCACACGCTCTTTGGTGGTGTGGTGGATACGCTGGTGCAAAGGAAAGCAGCAAGATATTCCTATATTGCCTTAGCTTTCCATGGCCATATCGCTTCGTTGCTCTTCGTGATCCGCGACCGCGACGCTTCATGATCGCACTGGTCAACGTTTTATCCCCGTACCCGTTATCAGGTACAGTGTTCCAGTCAGTAAAATGACTCGAACTTTGTACCGGATTATCGGTACGGAGATCTGATAGTTGTACAGTAGTTGACGAAAGTGTGTGCACGCATCAAAGTTACCAACACAAAAGAAATTACCGCATAGAGGCTTCTGTTCCGTGTCAGTTTGGTCACCCTATCATCTTATTTAAGTATGCGAAACGCTATTAAAGTTATTCGTGCGATATCTATATTAGCGTGTGTCACACTAATGTTCAGGACCCACCTTCCGCCCCCCAAGGCCTTGCGGCCCAAGCGAACGCAGCGGCGGTAGTCCTGGAGCGTAACCCGTGTCAAAAAGCCGGTTACCCCCCACATTCTCGA